>BLKR01011728.1:0-28370 GCA_011170035.1 Teleogryllus occipitalis
AAATCAGTTAAAAGGCAAAGTGTGACTGTAACAAATTATAACGAATTTATATCAGAATATACTTTACTACTCAACTGACTGCCAAAATTTAACATTACCTACACAGACAGAAATTTTAAGCCTTCAATGCTTCAATGCATAGATAGTTGGCAAAATCTGTCATAGAAGTTTTTCATATCAAGGCATTTGTATTTTCAACTAACCTTAGTCAATTAAACTTCATTGAAACTTTCTCGCTCTCATTTACATAACGGTAATGGACACTATCAGTGAAGACGTACTCGTATGTTGCTGGATGTGTTGATAAGAAAATTAGAATTCTCAGTTCCTCCTATTTATTTGAGAACTGGACTTTAAATTATTATTAACGTTAACTACGCATTTCGTTTTTCGTCTCTTATTTTTAGTGTTTTTGTTAGTACATAAATTGATTATTTATCACAAACTCTCAATTGAATTCTTTTAGTTTAATGATAAAAAAATGATTTCCCTTGATCTTTTTGTTAAAATAAAAAATAAGAAATAGGAAAATAATACTAACACAAATAAGTATAAATCAATTAAGCATTCATGAATTCATGTTGCTTGTAATTTTTATAAACTATATTAGCAGGTTTTTTCTCACTAATAAATAAATTTCACTACGGAAGACTCTCGAGCAGGCTACATATTAAGTCCATGTGAAAACCATTGTCGGTCAAGACTAATTACTATGTATTAATTACTACGATTAGACTATCTCAACAGTTCGGTTGTGTGATTTATTTATTGTTGTTCCAAGTGACGCCTTTAATGGTAAATAGTGTTTTGAATTGAAATGACAAATCAGTAGGTATAATGGGAAATCTTGGTATTAAAACAAGATTGCTGTTTTCGCATCCAGTTAATATTTCACATTGAATGACATTATTATTTTTTAGTTACTTCGTTTTCAGACGTGTACCATTCCCAATTATTGCGCATCAAGATTTCTTAGTAAAAGAACTCCGACACCCACCTTTAATTGTAGCTTATGAAATGGTATCCCAGGTGTTTCAAGGGAATTCAAAAACTCAACAGAAAAATTCATGGTTAGAATATCATAAAGAGCAATGATTTTTACAATTAAAGAATATGATACAAAAGAAATTACTATAAATAGTTTAATAAATAATAGTGTAAATAGTGAATAATTCAATGATAAAGCTCTGAAATATTGTATGAATTAATAACGTCTAAGGTGCTTCAGACAGTGCCATTACAACTGAGGGGAGGGGGTTGTGCACAAGAGACCTATTAGTCTACATCGGCAAATTTCGTGGCAGTCCTTGCATTTACAGGAGGTACGTTGTAGCAGTTTCTCCGGGTCGGTAAGAGACAATGTCAGAAAATGGAAACAAAATGCGACTAAAAGTTAAAAAGTGAATAGAGTATTACGGAATTTTCATCCGACAAAAATTGAATTGTACTTGATAAGATATGCCTAAAGAGTAATATTACGTATGAACTACACATAGGAAGACAACATACGTACCTTATATTTTCGTTCAAAAGCTCTTACCTTTTTTAATCTTAATGTATTTACAGCAAAAACCAGCTATGAGCGTTTGTGTTACATTCACCGAGAAAACAATGATGTGAAATCAAAATGACTTATTTTATTAGAACAAATCACATGCAAGATTAAATATTTCCTGAGAAAAACAGATCTACAACAAATGTAAATAAGTCGATTAATTTCAAGTGCACTTGAAAGAATGTTGTTTCCATTAATAATTTTTCATGGGGCCAGGGTTACACCACCTGGTTCGCTCTTTTTTTGAGTGTGCAATGGTCCATGAAAAATATTTTCAAAAAATGTGATTAAGTGGAATAACCTCTTTGCAAATTTCAATTCTTTGCTGTTTTTATTTTCGCTCCTTTTGAATAGTTTTAAAAAAATGTACTGTTAATTGATTTTTCATTCGGTGAGTTCACTGATTTTTATCAGTGAACTCATCGAATAATCAGAAGTAATTTCTGAAAACTGAATTTTATTTCGTCTTTCCACCGGTTGAGAGAAAACATACAGGTTCTCAATCATTTTCTAGGCTTTTCGATTTTACCAAAATCTTGATCACATTCCATACATATATGCCCTGGTTCTAGAAATGTCTGATGCTGATAATCTCCATGCTGCAATTTCTTGAAATGGCCATCTAAAATGTAGCTGTCCTTTCATTTATGTTTTGACGCCTATGATCGCATAGTGTGTGATGTACTGCTAAGACTTTCACAGTATCTTTTTAAACATGACCAAATCTTTTCAGACACTCTTGATGCTCCCCCTCGCAAACAAACAATATATTTTCCAGTGGTTAAGTCTTCTAAAATATGTTCAGTGTTCTTAAGTTATTTTTAAGTCTTCTTAAATACCGAGTAAATAAGACAAAAATAAATACATAAACATATCAAATACTTCTTTGATTTTTCTATTGACTGAACAAAAGAATCATTCGACATTATTACGTGAAAAACTCGTGCTCAAACAATCGAAAATAATCTGCCTCAATTGCTTGGTGTTTGCACTCAACATCGCGAAAGTTGCGGTCTAAATTTCGAGTCAAAATTTTGATTGCATATATCGCAGCTCAAAACACAACAAAAAATGAAAGATAATATAATCAGCTATATGAAACTGTAATTATATCAGATTTCTATAGAATATCACTTACGTGCTCATTGCTCTGAGCTCCCCATTTATCCTTAAAAGGTGGTAGAAATACAAATGTACAGAACCTTTGGAAAGTATGGTTTTATATTCAAATTTTTCGCAAATGCATGTAGTCTTGTCCCGACACATACATGTATGTCGCATACATATGCATGTAAGTCGTGTAACAGTACATGCATCACGACACGTGCATGTAGTCGTGTTCAAGTGTCAAGAAAACTGCCTCCGACCATTACCATCAAGGCACAACACAAAAGGTGAACCGAACGACATCATGATTAAAACAAAGTGCTGCCCTATTTTCCGGCATTTCCCGATTTACCTGATTTCCTCCTTTTACCATTGTTAACCCATGTAGTAGGCTACTCTTTTGGATATACAAATATAAATTCAAATAAACTAAAACTTGAAGTTCTCAGAACAATACGCAGATTTCGAAAATCATTATAAAAAATTTATATCACGCAAGGTTCAAAAGATATGAACATATTTATTATTTGAAATAAACAAAATCCTATACTAATTTCTGCATACTCACTCCGGTTGTATTACTACAAAATTTTATGAGCATGCATCATATGAGGTAAGAACAAGTTAAAACGGAGTACGCAAATAGTGCAATAATCTGCAGACATTAAAATGGTTTCTTGGATTCTCCACAACATTGGTAGAGCGAATGACAATAATTTGAGTTTTTCAGACAACCACAACCGAAGGTTCGTTTTACAGGTTACGCAACACTGGTGAGCATCCTATAGTTCGTCATGATCACAAATACGACAGCCAAAATATAAAGAATACGCTAGTTTTGTAATTTCATATATTTTTTCTTTTGAAGTTGGGGTGGAAATCTTCCCCAAACGTAAGTTATCGGGTTGGTTAGCGCACTTTAGATATTTAGACATTTATCTAGTCAAAAAAAGAAAGACTGTATATGACGGAAGGGGGAGGAAATCATTTGTGCACGCTTTCTTGAGTTTCAGAATCCCTTCCCAACAATTTAATTATTAATACTTGAAAGATGAAAAAAGCTTTTTTAGTTAATAATAATAATAATAATAATAATAATAATAATAATAATATCTTAAAAAGCTCGAGACATTTCAAAAACTAGATTTCCCGAGTTATAGAAAACTCATTTGTAACAGTAAACGAACTGCAGATTTGATTTTTCTGTATTGTTAACAAAATAGTAACTCATCCTAAGCTCTACTTCCACTACAAGCAACAAAGTGCTGAACAAAACGTCAACATAGTGAAGCTACATTTACGTCCAGACGCAAATCAATTATATCAGCATTTGCTCAATGGATCGGTGAAACTGGACAAAATTGCGACCGCGGTGGGAATCATTGACCTGGAAGCTGACGTACATTACTTGTTACAGGCATATTATATTTTTTTAAAAATTATACAATACAAACATAAACTAATTCATTATACTATATCATTGTTTTGTTAAAATAAACATTATTTTTCTTTTTTATGATCAGCATAGTCTATAATTATATAGAAACAGTTATGCAGCAGAAAAGATTTTACTTTTAACTTAAATTTGTGTACTGATTTTAATTGTTTAATGTCATTTGGCAATGCGTTGTAAAGTAACGTACATGTATTGTATGTGAATTTCCTGTAATGAGCTGTTGATACTGACACTTGTTGAACATGATTTCTACGACGCGTGTTGTAATTATAAATATCAGTATTACATGAAAATATGTTCCTACAGTTAAGTCAGTCAGTTTTGACAAATACTACAGATTCGTAAATAAATAGACAAGGTAATAGTAAGATTTCAAGCTCAATGAAAAGAGGCTTGCAGGGATCACGTAGATGGCATTTCTTTCATTATTCGGATAATATTCTTTTGCAATCTAATGTCTGGGTACTTCAGGATGAGCTTCCCCAGAATATTATGCCATACCTCAGGCGGGAATAAACATTTGTAAAATACACGTAACGAGCTGCATGAAGGCTAACAGAATTTGAAAGAATTCTGAATGCGTAACGTAATGAACTTAATTCTGTTATATGTACATTCCATTTGAGGTTTGACTGAATTGAGAGACCTAGAAATTTTGTTACCTTCATATCAGATAATTGCATATTGTTCATTTTCAGTGGAGCATACGATTGCCGATTTGAAATGCAAAAATGCATAGAAACAGTTTTTCTTTCGTTAACTATTAATTTGTTGTTACAAAACCAATTTCAAACTTCTGAAATCGTACTATTTATTGTTTCGTTTTCGCAAAGAACATTCGTCTCATAGGCAAACAAATCTGATCTTCCATTTTTATAGACGAGGGCTTATCGTTTACGTTCAAACAGAAAGAGAATAGGACCTATGATCGAATCTTGCGGGACCCCTTGTTCAATTAGCAAAGAATTGGAAAGATAGGTGAATAATGTCCTTTCGTGCCAGTACGTATTTCTACTCTTTGAGATCGATGTTTAAGGTACGAGGTTATCCAATCAGGGGCAATACTACAAATTCCATTTGAAGGTAATTTTGGGAGCAAGATGTTACAGTTAATAACGTCAAATGGTTTCAAAAGATCTCAAAGTATTCCAATGGGTTATTCATTTCGATCCATTGATGAAGCAACATCTTTAAGAAAAGAAAAAATGACAGTTTCCGTAGATTTTGATTTTCTAAAACCGTGTTGTCAGTCTGAAAACGCTTCGTTTTTCCTGAGAAAAGTTTCCATTCGCGTATAGAAAAGCATCTCTAATATTTTTGAGAAAACTGGCAAAAGAGAAATTGGCCGGCAATTTTGAATTTTATTTTTGTTCCTTTTTTTAAAAGTGGCTTAATTTTTGCTGTTTTGAAAATATCTGGAAATATTCCTGTGCATAAGGAAGCATTGAAAATCTGGGTTAATGGGTGTATAATGGCAGGTGCACACGTTTTTAATACACAATCCGGAAATTCATCTAAACCAGATGAATATATATATATTTTTAGTTTACTGGCGATTCTGAGGATTTCGTTGGAAGAAGTTTCGGAAATAAACATCGCGCCGAAACTTTTTGGGTAAGCGTATGATGTTGAATTTTGTGGTTTTATTTCCTTCGTGAGATCAACCGCAATTCTAGAAAAGTGTTGGTTGAAGACATTTGCAACTTTTTCTGGATTACTCGCGTGTCTTTCATTATCCTTTAAATGTAAAATGACGATTTTCATTTTATTGAACCGATTCAATTTTACAGATCATGTGGCGAATTTCAATTTATAATAACCACAGAACTGTAGTGTATTAATGTATTGGAGACGCTCGCGATTCCGACACGAACTTCACGCGCACTGCGGGTACAGTTCCGCATGACACTGACTCAGAATCTACCACTTCAACAGTTGGATACTTATGTACTTGCGATAAGGTAAGGGGCTAAAAGAAGTATTTTCGGGACTGATACACAGTAGGAAATATGGTGCACGTGACTTGTTTTCAAAACATCCACTAAGACCTACTCGTAATTGAGCGCGACTGCCAGACGCGAGAATATAGATGGCAATCTTCGAGTTCAGAAGGTAAAAAAAAACACGAAGCATCTCATGAAAGTGGCATAGATGAACTGAACAAAAACTTTATTTTTAAATAGATTCTATGCGTATTGATTCTACAAATCTTACAGGTGCATTTTAAATGTATTTGCATTAATAGTAAAAACGGTATGATACGGTATAAAGATAAGGTATATTTAAAAACTGAGACGTGATATGAAGTTTTTATTGCGATATTTGTAATGTACGTATAAAATTATGTTGCGCCCTCTACCTTCCTGGAGGTAAAAACCTTGTTGCGTCGTGTAATCAAACACGTTCATAGAGTGTTTTAAGAAAAACTTAGAAATATTATATTTATAACAACAATGATACTTCACGAGGTTCAGACGAAGCGCTTGCGAATAATATTTCACAGTATGTAGAGATTTTTTGATGAAATTGTAGACGATTTGGACACCAATCATTAATTTACAGTTTTTAATATATAGAAACTGTATTCATTCTTTGTTACTATGTGGTCAGGTGGAATCACATCTCAAAGTACAAAAGTTCTGAAGGAACCAACCATGAGCTTATGGCAAAATATACATGTCAATATCGTAGCGTATTGCAACATTAAAGTAAACGAACATCATTTACACTGTAAAATCGTCATATATTTTAAAGACAGATAAGATGATGTAGAGATTATTATTTTAGAATATTTCAGTAGCTGAAAATGCCCCCTTAACAAGTCGGCTGCTATGAAGTACATATGTGCTCCACACCTCCTTTGCCTTGAGTGATGAGAGACACATTTGTACATAACACAGCCGTCTACAAAATATTATTTGGTACACATTGTGACGTCATTTATGGAAGTTTATGCACTGTATTTATAGCATCGATGTGAAGAAAGCTAATGGTAAGGTGAGAATTAAAAATTTAATTTTTTCCATAAACACAATAAATTGCAATTGATCTGACTTTTCAAAAGTTCTTTAGATGCAAAAAGAATGACAAACTGTACAACAAAACAATATTGTTTCTCGGTGTTCAGTTTCAAAGTACTTCCAAAGCTTTTCCAAAGCTTAGGACACATTTATATCTCGAGTACTGTATTTTCTTTGTGAAACTACCTAATTTGCTACCAATGCTACATATGTTGCACATATGTGTAACATACTATGTTACGTAGACATATGGTACATATGTCTCAGAATAAAATGGCAAAAGCGCTAAATTTCTCATTCTAATGCAATCCTAGCAAAACGTATACATTTTGGCATAGAAGTTCACTTGTTAACAAACGCATTAATTTTGGTATTTCAATACTATCACCATTGCATACGGTTAAGGTACTCTTCAGACTCATGAAAAGTGAATGTTGGTCAGGTAAAACTCAAGGCTGCAGGCAACGTACCTCTTTTCAAAGTTTTATATTGTTGGCGCAAGTTCAGAGCCAGTTTTGCTATAACTTCCACATACTTTCCCATATCTCCCTCGTAGGCTGTGGTGACTTCATTTGAAGTGTGACCTTCCACCGCCTCTCTAAGAGGTCCTGCAAATCGAGTACGAGGAGCATCATGTTAATTCCTACGGAAGATCTTTGTGACTTCAAGATAGTTGATCTGCAGCAACACCGCCCTAAACCACAGCTATTTGTTCACTTCTTGGTTATAAAATGAAGCTTACTTCTCAATCACTTCGTGACACTGATGCATCATCTTCCCCATAATTCACTGTCTTAGGGCAATAACGATTCGCTTTCTGACGGAAAAGGTTATTCTTGCCTGCATACCTCGTACACTATTTTCTTGTGAGTTAGGATACAGTTCCTGAAAATTCTTGGTCACTAGAGCATCGTTATGGCCGTTGTTTTTCTTCGTAAGAAACCACGTAATTCTGTGCCATTGTAGTTCATGTTTATTGCTCCAATTGGGCAGTCTTAGCTGAATTTGCGTCAAATTGTGGATTACGTCGATATTATCCCGTTCGCTTCAATTAGTGCTAAAAATCTAACACTATTGAATATATTAACTTGCCGAATAGACTTATACAACGAATATATGTTTTATCCTTGAATTATAAGTTAAAACCAAGCATCTGCTTACAGAATGTAAGATCTTCATTTATCCAAATGTCGCGTACCACAAAAAAATTCCATCGTAATAAAAGTTTTAAGTTTAGCTTTGACGATATTCTCATACATTTGTGCCACGGCGAACATTAACATTATCATCTGTTGTTCAAAATTTGAACGGTGCTAGGAAAGTCGGTAAACAAGACGTGATCTTTTGCTGAGCATCCCATAACGCTCTATTCTTCATTCACATCGTTTATCCGTCAATCCATTTACCGTATCAGAAAAGATCACTCAGGCTCAGGTTCAAAAATCATAATAAAACAACGTTCATTGCCTGCGAATGCAAATACAATATTATGATACTTTTGTATTTCTGTTTAGCCAATATATGTTCCGTAAAGGACAATTGGTCTCGGCGCCGTTAGATCCCGGGGTTGCTAGTCGATCACCCAACCAGGAACTAGCGACGTCTCGAATTCACTTAATCTTACTGACTTCATATAATTAACGAATTCGGCTAGCGAAGACGGTTTTGCGGTCGTCGCCTTTCTGTAGAACCATCCCAGCATTCGCCTGGATGACCGAGAAACCACGGAAAGCCCCGTCAGGGTGGTCGGCACGGGATTGAACCCGAATCTCCCGAATGCGTCAGCGTCAGCGCGCTACGCCCTGAACCGTTTCGCTTGGTATATTATAGTACAGTCCACGCTAAACTCCATTGTGACTAGTACTTTACAACTCGTTTATATGCAAAACGTTTATTCCAGTGTGGCAATGAAAAGTCTTGAAAATGGAAACTGTCGTAACAAAATGTACATGGTGTAACAATTCTTTTTCTGGGCATCTCAATGTTCCTTGCGTTGTTTTATTTCACGACAGTTCTATATAATCAAAACAAATAATATTAGAACTAAGTTATTAAACCTGATACAAAGATGCAAAATGTTCTATAGATTTTTTCTGTTCCGTTTTAAACTTTTGTTGATATCCGAGACATACAATACTTAAATGCATTTTAATATTTATATCGTCAAACCAGTATTTTCTACAGAACTTACAACATCCATTTTGCTTGTATGATTCATCGGTTAAACCAGATTGCGTATGTTCAGGTAAATAATTGAAATAAATTAATAGAAAGAAATTGAAAGATTCCAATACAGTAGAATTTAATTCGAAAGTTTTGTGGCCAAAAATGTGTGTCATTGTAGATTGCTAATCATAAGTAAAATTATTATTATTATTCCGTAATTGCGTGCAATAGTATTCGTTCTTGTAATTTATGACAATGCTTTGCCTGTTTCAGCTGCTTCAGCAAATACAAGCTTCAGCAAATGCTACTACGAATGGGCAAACAGGAGCAAATTCAAGTTTATCAGCTTTAAGTACCATGCAGCAGCAGCTATTAGTACAACAGCAACTTCAAGCGGCACAAAATTCAGGTTTGCTGGATTTTTCTCATTTTGTTTTGTATTCCTAAATGTCTTAGTGGCAATTAGTATCATACTTAGCTGTTGGCTTACTTACATATTTCGCCGTATTAGACTCATGGAGAGGCATTTTATTTTAATTCACTCGAAAATTCTGCATGATTTTTTACTCTTTACTGCATTCTATGTGACTTTTTTACGAATCAAACCAACAAACTTTTCAGTCACGTATGCAACAAAACTGTGATTCAAAAGTTACTAATAAGTAGGGGGCCGATTTTGATAAGCAAAAACAACGCCAAAAATAATCAGTAAAATTCTCTTAAAATGTTTTTTAAAATTTCTTAATGGCAAATAAAAATGACGTAAAAAATGTGATGAAAACCAGTTTAGATTCAACAACTTATGCTGTTGACTATGTTACTGATTTAATCGAGGCTTCTTCTTTTCGTTCAAGTAAACTCAGTTTGCAAACTTTTGGTTTGGACTGTTCTTTACCAGGAAATCTGTGTCTTTACCCCGAAATCGACCGAAACAACAATGACGTTGTTGGCGTCACAGGAACCATACGTAGGTCATTCAATAACAAAGAGACAATTTGGTCTGGAGAAAATACAGTGGGGGGAACAAGTTTGGTAATTTTAGGAATTTAAGTTGGCATCACTGGGATGACCCGTGTCCCTGTGGAGAATCAGCATTGTTGTGTTTATAACCATGACAAACAGATAACGAATTTTAAACGGACACTCAAACCTCAACGAACTTCAGATTTACGCGGTGGTGATAAGTGTCAAAATCTATTTACAGCTCAGTTTATATCCGATATTAAATCACTGTGCTAATTGATTTACTGAAAGATTTATTGTATTTTCTGTGACAAGTGACGATTCCGTTGTTTTGAACGTTACGAGGACGGTGTATCAAATAGTTTGAATTTGTGTTTCAAATCTTATTCTATATATCGAAGACAGACTTTCAGATAATATCTTTTATCTAATGATCTTTTATCTAATGTATAATCTACTGGTTTTATTAAACAGTTGCAGCTTAAGTGCACGAAATTCTACGTGAGAGCGTAGGCTTCCGCGGCCGGAATTGGAACTTACTTGGCTATCCGAGAGACGCCGCGTCCAGGGCACAGGTGCCACTAGCATTCGCGCTCGCATTCGCGCATTAGCGGCGTCTCCCGGATAGCCACGTAAGTTGAAATTCTACGTAGCCACATTGCCAAATTTCCTAAGTACCAGCTTCAATAGATTTTGTGAGCAGCATACCTTCTAGTTGTTGTTTTTTTATATTGAATCTTCATTTTTAATTTATTGAATACACATCAATCTTTCACTTTTAAAATATAAAGGTAGATTCTTGCTGCACTTATCTGGGTTTTCTTGTATTCATTCCAATTTTTATCACATACATTAAAACGCATTCGTGACATGGCTACTGCTCGTTTTACTCTTTTTACTCTCTACACTCTCAAAGCCGACCTTCTGATCACCGCCATCTCCCGAGAAAAAACATGCACTACACTAACGGGACTAATGACCGAAGCAGTTGACGCGCCCGGAAACACGAAAAAATCAATCAATCAATGAAAAATGTGTATTTCGTTGAAAATCTGTTCGAAATTTCTGTTGTACATCTTACTTTGCTAAAAGTGATATTATTTTCCATCTACAGACCTCCAACAAAGAGCTGCAGATTATATTTTGTTCTTAGAAAAACTGGAGATAACACTTAACAGTCAACAAACGCTCTTTTGAACCCATTGTTGTATGCGGAGATTTTAACATTCTGGTAGATTCTTGCGAGAAAGAAAAGTTTCTCAATTTAATTAATTGCTTCAATTTAGACATTACAATTAATGTACGGATCATATTAAATTCGATGAAGGCAATTGATCAAATTATAATTAACAAAACTGCTACTCGATATGTAGTTGAAACAAAAAATTTAGCATACAGTGACCTCGCTGCACAAATTCTTACCATTATAAGAAATGCGAACACTGGCACAATGTATAATTCATGTACGACTAGATTGATTTCAAAAAGTAAAATAAAATTATTCATTGATTACTTGATGCAGGAGTCATTGGAAGCAATTTATAATACTGTTGATACAAACGATAAATATAATTTTTTTTTCAACGTGTTCATTTCATTTTAACACTTGCTTTCCTCATCAAAAAAGAAAATTAAATATTTCACGGAAAGGCACAACTTGGATAACACAAGCGATAAGGACATCTTGTAAAAACTCATCTCAAGATTTCCTCATCTACTTCAAAAAATACAAATCGTTGTTAAGAAAAGTCATAAGACAGGCTAAAATCATGAAACACGATCAGGATATTTTGAACTCAAATAACAAAACAACAAAAATGTGGACTATAATAAAAAATACGACCAAATCAACTAGAAACCTTGTAGAGAATGTTGTTTTAAAATATAACGATATACATTAGAACGATACGGCAACAGTGGCTAGTCTCGATCTGGGCTGTCCGGGTGACGCCGCGTCGGCTGCATCTTAGGGTCTCTCAACAACCCCCAAAAACAAAACAAAAAAGACAATGTCACGATGGTTTTTTGCGAATAAAAAAATTGGAGGGTGATGGCTAAATTCTGGTTTCAATATTCAGCGGGTCGAAATGTCATGTGTGTGTGTACGCGCACGTGTACGTCGTGAGTGTGTGCGCGCGCGTGTGCTTGTGTAATTGATACTATGAAACTTATGTGTTTGAAGACGTTTCCAAACACAAAACTTACATTTTAACACAAAAGAATGTGTGCATAATAACCCCCAAATATCAAGAGTAATTTGTTTTTAATCTGAGAAAAACAAGTCACAGATATACATTTAATCGTTCCAAAATCTCACGAACAACCGGTTGAGGCACCATCGCTCGCGCTGACAACAGTCTATTGTTCAGCTGGTCTCGCATTCACGAGAATGCGTCACGGCCACTCAGAGCGAGTGGCCTCATCTAGTTGACAACTGACACCATCATCCGTTGTTTTCGGTCATTTTTCAACTTTGTAATAAAATATTGCAATAGGATAGAATGTTATAATGCCATGTTCCCTTCATTTTAGGCCTGTCGTTCTTTAAAACTTGGCATAATGAAGCAATCTTCGGTAAAAAAAATTGCATATCACAAATAAACTACAGTATTTTGAACAAAGACCTTCGCTCTTAATGGGATCATAAAGGCTAAATAAATAAATAAGTAAATTTTAAACAAAAAAACAAAACTTAAAATTGTTAAGTATTTCCAGGTTTCTTTCTCTCACTCTTTTGTGTCTCTTTGCTCGCCTCCTTCTCCTTCCCATACCTTGTCAAATTAACTATTTCTTAATTTTTGAAGTAACTGCATATGCGATTTCTTTTGTGAACATAACCAATGAAATTTTTATGAAATTCCCAATGTATTTGACATATAATAAAAATAATTGTATTCTTTGCACTTTTTCTTGATTTCCCATGAAATTAGTCACGACTGTTTTGTTATATCTGAAAAGTTATCATTTTTGTTTCATGAACATTCTGGAACTAGTTATAAAATTGACCAATCCCATTGCAGGCCTCCAGAACCTTGCAGCGCTTCAAAACTCATCAGCGCTCAGTTTGACGGGTTCAACTGCAAGCTCTGCAGCAGAAATTAATCCTGCCAATTTGCAGGGTTTAGCTACCTTGGCAAACCTATCTGTCACCAATCCAAGTAAGTTTAATGTTCATTACGTACTGTAATATTTTGAGGAAGAGTCTAATATTGAATACAATATTTTAATATATTTTATTATTATTATTATTATTATTATTATTATTATTATTATTATTATTATTATTTGAAATTATTAGGTGTCCATTAAATATAAAATCTTCTCCAGTTTGCAAACAAATTTCTAAGGAACAGATCTGGGGACTGTGGGGCTGCTTCTCCAATACTTGGCGTCAAAGTAAAGAGCTGTTCCCAATAATGGTGATTGAGCTTGCACTTCCTAGTCTTGTTCACCTGGCAGTTTTGCGGAACAAACACTAGAGCTCCGATAACACCGGTCTACAAAAAATATTATTTAACAAGAACAAAACACTGTGGGAGATAATCTGCCTCTAAATCCAGATCTAATTACTGAGTTTCTGTATCGGCCTCAGTTTTCATGTGTTTGATCGCTTTTGTAAATGCGAATGTCTCCTTGTGTGCTTTAATATATCTGACAAAATAACACGCTCTAATACAACAAATTCGAAAGTGTACAGTAAAAAATACAACATAAGTGTTAAAAAATGAAGAACCCTACCTAAAAATATTTCCTTTCCGATTTCTTAAAATACTTTGCCTTAGGAACGTCACTTTGTAAGGCCCATCACCAGTCGGAGAATGTTGCGTCCCTCCAATTGCCTTGATTACCCTTTTACATCTGAAAAACGTCCTGGTGGAACCGTTGGCCATATTCGTCACTAACAGCGCCGGGGTGATCCGGGAAGACGTACAAATCATCATCTAAATGTCCACGTAATGTTTTGCCCATGGCTTTCACAAAGTTTTTGATGAGACTCAATTTAATGTCCAGTGAAGGCAGGTACACATTTTTGGAGTCGAGGAGTGTTAACCATATTTCTCTCTCCAGTTCAATCCGAAGTCATTTTTTTCTACAATAGTGATTTTTTGACAGCAAAGGCTGTCACACTCGCATAGAAATCAGCAATGCTTTGTGTGCCCGAGCTACGTGCCGAGCGCAATTGCAATTACCTTTAGATCTCTACGTTTGTATTTATCATATTTGATAAGTATGAGAAGGTTTATAGTTCTCATATGTCTTCTTCAAGTTAACTATATAAACAATCCGAACAGAAGGAAACTTGAGAGCGTTTGCTTCCGCGGCCGGAAGTATCAGTATTCAGTATTTACTTTGCTGTCCGGGAGTCGCCACGTCCTAGGCACAGGTGCCAACGTTTCGGCCGCCATTCTGCGACCTTCCTCAGGGCGAAATGTATTTGTTCCTCATGTGGAGAAGTATTGCGTTCACTCTTATTTTGCTAGAAACTATGAACGAGCCCATTTAGTCACATTGAAATTATGGCCAAGAGTCCATAACAGATTCAATATCATTGCAAAAAGCTATGTAACTTTTCTTTGAGAAATATTTTGAAAAACTACTTGGCGATCTCAGAAAACATTCGCTTTCCTGCACGGGGAAAAGAAGATTCCGTCGTTTTAGTTGCAAAGCTGGAAGCTCAGACATTTGCTTCGACATATTTAAATCGCGATCTAGATCGTTGAGATCCCCTCGAGACAACACATTTGGTTAATTTGAGTCGCAGGACGCTTGAATTGTTGGGTCAGCATGGATATCTTCTTCTCCCACTTAATGTTCGCCGCTGTTGCATTCATCTTCACTCTCTGTCACATTCTTAGGAGTTATGGCACCGTCAATTCTTTACTATGACAACAGACCTTGGAGCAGGTAGTAAATTAGGATATTGCACAGTTTTCTTCGTTTTTTAGATGATTCCAGCTATTTTTGTCAGACAGAAATAACGATCTTTTATGTGATACGTTGATTCTCTCCAAACATAGGCAAACGGCAGTGTTGTGAACCTTTTAATCAGCATGTCAGGAGTATAGCATACGACACACAGCATGTATGGGGACCCATTAATAGTCCTGGTCGCACACCTGCCACTGGAAATAAAGTTCGTAACACTTCCCTATCAGAGGATTAAGTTTCCATTTTTGCGATATCATAGCTACCACAGATGTAACAAAAGGAATTTAGGGCTACTTACACAGTTATGATGCATTTCTTCTTCTGAATTAATACAAAATACCAACCTTCATAAATCTTGAACAACAAGCAGGTACATCCAAGCCACTTTCCACGCTATCAGATCTCTTAAAGCTGTGAGTATTCGATTCGACTTTTTCATTTCCTAGAGGTTCAGAATTCCGTGTCATGAATAGGAAATCCTTGTACACATTTCGATTGTTACTGGACAATTACATCTGCAAATGAAGCTACAGCAAAATAATCAATATGAAGCGTTTTCATGCATTTCCTTAGATACGGAATAGTGGGTCACAAAAAGCTGAGTCCGATAGGCAAAACTGATTTCATATTCGAATACAGTGTCCTAGCTAAGAACACCATGCACATTCTTTGTTACAAAACTGCTGTTGACCAAGTGAATTACCTCTACAACCTGTGTTGTTACGTCTCACATCTGATTGATCTCGATCTCCGAACTCTTGTATTTCGACATTCTTTTCCTTCTTGGTTATGACATTCCAATCTTGTGACACCGCATCAACAAATTGGCCATGATTTTTTTACGAAATGACCGATAGCAATATCTGCCGTGTTTGCTACTATCGTACGATCAATATGGATTTGTTGATCGTACACTTTTGTACACAGTTCAACAGATGTTACAGGTTTCGTTGAATGTTCGTACCACTTGAAACCTGTGTTTCGAACTTTGAGGACGTTACACATCTGCCAGTGGAGTTTCCTGAAACCACATCGTATCTTTTCATGTATATGAACTGTGCTAGATATGATCAGTGGTTTGTAACTACTCCTCTAAATACTTCATTTATGATCCTGGAAAATTTTGAGAATCACTTTATCATGATGTCGTGTTCTCAATTGCCAAAAACTAATAAAAATCAAAATTTTAACTCTGAGCTCCGGAGGTCCGGCCCTTGGTAATACATGGGATCATTTATATCATGGTATTTCTAGGGTTAATCTTCTGTAATCCTCCTTGCAAATTCTCTCGATCGTGCCATTCGAGATGTCAGTCTCCATTTTTCTTGGTCATAAAATCTGCTCATCAAAGACAATGTTTAAATCAGGCCATTTTAATTTTTCGTCAGTATGAGTAGTTTTCGGGTAATTTTGCCTGAAATGTAAGCAATTTTTCAAAAATTACTTTCTCATAAAAGACTGCCATTTTTTTTTCTCAAATAAGAGCAAAATACGGTGGTAAAATAACGTAAGATCCCATTTCATTTTCGGTGTTCTCATTTTCAAAAAATGCAAAAAATGAACATAGCCAAACTACTACATTAAAAATAGAGATTTTTACTTTCCACCACATCTCAAGAAGAGAAAGTATTGTAATCGTGCGCCCTAAAACGGTGAATTTTCGGCTGCAAAACTCATATTGTCGGGCCCTGGTAACTAAAAAGTGGATAAATCTTGTTCCTGTATATAGTAAATTACTTCCACACAATTACTTCCCGACCACACGATGTGTAGTCAGTATCCATGTTTTAAGGGTCCTTGATACCGAAAACTCGATTGACGGCAAGACATCTGTCCGTCTATATTTTTTTAAGCATTTTTTTCTCGAAACCGCTGATTTTTTTCTTTCAATTTTCTCTTCGTATGTATTAAATGATAGTAAACTAGTGGCGCTACAACAGTACATACTTTCTTGCGTTATTGTAAACTGCTACGTAATATTGAAATATTGCATTTTCTGCGCTACTAACACCGCAACTATTATTTCAAAACTTCCAATTCAATCAAGAAGCGAGCAACGCACTGTTGTCAGCACAGCCTTATCAAAACTGTGTGCATTCACTTAACGAATAATATCAAATCCTGACATAAACTCTTATTTCCATCTGTGTTTATATTTCAACTTGCTTATCGGTTAGTCATAGTACATCATACACAGTTGATAAATAACTCTAATACTAATAAGCTAATTAAATTACTTATATTCTACGATTTGTAATATTAAGTTAATTTATTACCGCATTTTTTTATATATTGATACCACCTCAAACGAAGCTCAGGAAGAGAAAACTTGAACGTTACCTCTAACGAGCCTAACTTTTTAGAAAGAAGTTTAAATTTATTTCTTAAGGAAAAACTTTAGCGAATAGAGTTTTCTTTAAGTTATTGGAGAAATTATACGGTTAAAGTACTATTTTATTTTATTTAATACGCAATAAATTGTTTTAGGGATCAGATGATATTCAATGGTATATAAACATACCTTACCGGGCATTCTGAGAAGTAATTTATAAAAAAAACTTCTGCGAAATGCATCGCAAATGGAAGTACTGGCTCTTGGCCTAGGAGTTATACTGTACAAATGATGCCATTGTCAGCACTAGTTCTCTTAGGGCTCGAGAGAAAACTGCGACAAAAATGTGGATTATCAAATAGGTTTCGAATCATTTTGAAAGGTTTATTTGGAAACACCATCTCAGCAAAATAAAACAGCTGTATCTTATGACCGCCACCATCTCGATGAGCTCTCAAATATTGATTGCGGCATGTTGTGGAAATTTCAATGAAGCTTTGCGGATTGCTTGCAAGAAAGGAGAAAGTAATACATCAATACATTGACAATACAAATTGAGTAAAAAGTAAAAGTGCGAGAAAGTAAAAATAGCATTAATATTGGCATTTTCAATAGTAATTTGTAATTAAAATTAAATTAATTATTTTTCATAGCATTCATTCAATTTTTCTCGTGATCCGTATTTGAATATATTTCATTAATTCCAAGCAGAAATTACGCCAAAAATTGTATATGACCTTTTTTAAAGAGCTTGTACAACATAATTTGTCTGAAGTACAAATCTCTATCTTCAATTTTGTAGTTTTGATTTTTTTGCAATAATCGAAAAAAACGAACAAACCCGAATAATGGGACTAGCACCGTATTTTATAAGTCCCTTATTACATATATGGATAAAATTTTAAGAAAAAATCTGGAGCGGTTTTTGAGAAAAATGCGTAAATTTCGAGCGCAAATTACACAAAAACTTCTTTTTTTTATAAATTGTAGGTGACCTTTTTAAAGAACTAATTTAGTATAACAGACTTCGTCTGAGGCAAAAATCTCGATTCTTCTCTACAAAGATCTATTTTGTAGTTCTTTTTTGTAGTTTTGGATTTTTTTTCAATTTTCTAAAAACCGAGCGATACCTAAAAATGAGACTAGTAACACTTTTTCCGCCCCTAAGTGGAAAAATTAAAAGAAAAAATTTGCAACAATTTTGCCAGAGCGATTGCGGAATATCAATTTTGGAGAAAATTCACTGAACGATTTATCTGCTGGCGTTGTGCACAGACAGACAGAGAGACACGTTTTGCCGTTAATAGATTTTTCGGCATGAACGCGCAAAACATGAATTCTGGCGTCACCACGTGCTAGAGGATTTTTTTTCTTTATTTGGCAGCTGGATTTATCCCAGTTTTCGTTACCAGGATCCGGCAATAAGAGTATTTGTGTCGAAAATTCGCCGTTTTCCTGCGCACAATTACAACAATTTTTCTCCTTACATTATTAAGTGCGAAGAAGAAAAATTCATGATAGTCTCATCTCCGGCAAACATCCCAACATTTTCGAAAATTGCAAAATTTTAAAGTTCCAAAATAGAAGAAAGATTTTAGTTTTAAACAATGTAGAAAATCAGTTCTTCAAAAAGGTGCAGTACATTTTTTAGAAGAAAATTAGTATTATTTGTGTAATTTGTTCTAAAATTATTGCAATTTATAAAAAAACATTGTCTCAATTTTTTTCAATTTGTTCAACGAATGGAATGAGAGACGCTTAAAAGAATGTAGCAGGTTTAATTTTCGATGAACTCTCTGAATTTTCGAAAATTGCAAATTTAGAAATATTGCGAGATAGTAAGTGCTGTTGAGCACCGTCAGTTACTTAGTGAAATCTATTATTTAAAATTATATTTTCAAATAAGGTTATGTACATTTTTTGAAAATATGAGTAATTTTGCGTAATTTTGTAGGCGAATCGAATTACTCGTGCTGCTTTTGCTGAAGTCTTTCATGATACATTAGTTCGCAATACAATGGCAACGCCGCGACATGGCAGTTTGAATTTCTCGGAATTTCTTCTCGTTGTTGGACAATGTTTCTGTCATTTTTGCTTTATCAAATTCTGCTTATTCATTTGCTTAAAAAAATATTTTTCTTATCTAATGCGCTACGATTAGTAATGATTTTCACAAGTGATGCTTGAGATTTGATAACGGTCAAAAAATGGCAGTATTATTTCACGTGGCCATTAGTATTGGAAGAAAATAGGTGATGTTGCACCACTAGCTTACGTTCTCACATTCTACTTACGGAGTATAGAGAAAGTATTGTTGATGCGAAAAGTGGTAATTTTTTTACAGAAAGTTTTCACAGCCCCTTCAATTTGATTTTCGATTTTGGGGTGTACTTCACGTGAACATCGTCACTAAAAGAAGTCTCCAGTTTTTGTAATTTTCTTCTTAAATAGTACGCTTATAAAAATGGCGCAGGTTCAAATTGCATTGATAAGTCTAAATTTCCGAAAACTGGAAAACCGGAAAAGTCTTTTTTCCTACTACTGCAATATTAAAGACTAGCTTAGCTTCTCCAAGCTAGACATCTCCAACGAAAGTACTTTCATGTTGTTAATTTTTGTAGGTCGTATCCAAGTTCATATTAAAAAGAAAATTTTGAACAATGAAGTTGGCGCCGGGCTCGTCTATCCTTAGAAACAGAAAGTTACATGAAAAAATATCGATAGTGTTAAGTTCGGAATAATACACGCTTTAACAAACATAGATTTATTAACAACACAGAAAGTACATCAGGTACTCTTCTAGAATCCAAAGAATGTACCAAAAAACAACAGCCAAAATCGATAACCAAGTGTCCAGGAGATGTACCAAAAACTAGCAGAGTTCAACCGATAAATATGACAATACCAATAAACTTGCCGGGCCAACAATCACTTTAACACAGTACAAATCTCCTAGCTCAACTTCACTCAATAACCAAACACTAGCGCTCTGTCTTCGGGCTGGCGGCGCCCGCTCTTAAAGCGGGCGGCGCTGCAGACTCGCTGCCACGCTGCTGGCTCTCCGGCCAGCTCGTCTCCAGGGATTGGGCGGTGTCTTAACTGCTCCGCTGCCTCCGCCGACTCCCTCGATTGCCGCTGAGCGCTGCCCCTAGGCGCGCTCTTCAAAAGTTGTTCACAGTCCCGACAGATAGTATTTTTTTTTAAATTCGTGTTTAATTACATTAGTAGGTTTAACGATCGCCAACATTACGGGAAAATATCGTGAATATAACGAATCATATCTTAAATATTCACGTTGATCCGGAAAGGTAGTATAGTAATCCACACTCTTTAGCATTTGAGATGCCTCAAAATCTTCAAAAACATGTGTTTTTTTTCCTAGAATTCTTTCAGATGTTCTAGAAATATTCGCCTAAAAATAAAGCCAATCGATTCGTCACGTGGAATGTGTTTACCTCTTTAGGTGGTTACAGAACTCTCCAAAGCGCGTTTTAGGTGATTACCCACCCCCTTCCAATATTGTTTTACGTAACTCATTACACAATTACGTTCAATTATCAATGGATCAAATCTTAACGATTCATGAGTAAATTGCTTAAAACACGTTTTAAAAAAATCTTAGAATCCTCTTGATGGATGCGCAAAATAAGATAAATTCCCCATCAGGTGACCGAGACGCGACGACCGAGACGAGACGAGACCGAGACCGAGACCGAGACCGAGACCCTCGTTTTTCTCGATTTTGGGACTGGTAGGGATCAAACAGTATGTAACCGACGGACGAACGCAGGTTCCGGGATTACTATATGAGGATAGTTTCTTTATTGCAGTCTGTTCTTGAAAATTAGATAGTTAGGTTCGCGTTTCATTAAAGCCTCTTGAATTTTAGAAAATTGCAGATGTCCAACTTGCCTTTTGATCGTTAGTTTGACAACTTAGATGTTAGGTGTAGCGAAAAAGAGAAGTGCTTGCAAATCCTAAGTACCTGAAGAATCCCAGCATGGGCAACATTTTTTTGCCGGTTGCAAACGCTTTTGTGGGCTTAACTAGTATTATAACATTACCTAACCGTAACAAATAATGCGAGAAAGTACGCGGTGTTGTAGCACCACTAGGTAATCTAATTCTCAGAGTAGATCACTTATAATTGCCAACTTGGACAATTTTGCAGTGTGACTGTAGCGTGTTTGCTATAAACACAGCATTTTAACGACGACGCACACGAAACAGAATATTAAACAAGTATTTTTAGAATTACTATTAAAATAGGATTTTAATGTCTCAACATGATAAAATTTCTATATCGTACGAATTATTTTTTTGGATGAAGTTTTTTTTATCATTTCACTCGTGTAAGTGCCCATCAGGGAATGTCAAACGCCAAATAAACATTTAAATGCCGTTGTTAATCTTCGGCAAGGGATGCGTAATGTACTTGAGCAATTCATGTTGGATTGTATCAAAAACTTTACCTTGACTTCATTTACCGGCTGAAGTGGCTCGGGGCATCAACTGATGTCATTGAAGAGCCTGTCTACTATTCTGTCTTGTTGGATGGTAAAGGCATACGGAACTAATTGTTGAGATCCATAGAGAATATGAAGCAGAGTTAACCCATAATTCAAAGCCAAACCACAATATACCTTTTTCAGAGGAACATTTCCGTACAATCGCTATCTTTCGTTCTCCTCTTTCTAGTTCTTATTCCTTATCTTTCTTTCTTCTCTTCGCTTTTCTCTTCTTTTTCCTCTTTTTATTTTTCTTCTCTTTTCTTTCTCCTCTCCTTTTTCTTTCACTTTATTCTAATTTTTTCTCTCTCACCTTACTCCTCTTTCTTACTCACCTTTCTCCGCTTTCTTGTTTGTTTGTTTTTTCGAGTTTCCTTCCCGGTTTCCCCAGACGATAATAAATTCGTGAGGCAGTTGCAGGGGTCGCTAAGGCACAAAGCGTGGAACACAACTATCAAGCGGGTTGTCTAATAAAACGATTGGCTGGCGACATCGATTCGCAGTACTCAGCTAAATTAGCAGTTATTTAAATAATTATCATCATTAATGTATATTTTCTTGTACTATTACAATATGAATTATCTATTCATGGCAGTATGTCTTTGTTCCAGCAGTAAATCCTATGAGCATGCAAAATTTGGTGACTTTGGCTGCTATGACTGGAGGGAATGGGGCCAATCTTCAAGTATCACCCACTGGTGAGTAGACGCTATTTTCCTTAGAAAAATGCATGCATAGGCGTGCGCAGCCAAAATCAAGAGGCCGGGCTAACTTCATTTCTGAGTTCCCTTTTCCATTAAACTTAGTATGCGACTTATTTTATATCATACGACTTATTTTACAATAAAATAAATAAAACATGCAACAAATAAAATGAAATTATAAATTTAATGATATAATTAAAAATACCTTTCGTTTCCTGTTGTACCATTTACCGAGTTGCCAGATGTGTTGGGTCTCTCTTCCTTAAATGTATAATAATTTGTCACATATGTTTCGAAGAGGGGGAAACAGGGATTACACATATTTACTAAAATAAAATGTTTTAGTATATGTTAAAAAGGGGGAATCAGGGATTGCACACATTTATTGAAATAAAATGTTCTAGTACGCAAGACTGTGAAGTCCGTTTCAAAATTTTCAGCCCAGCTCTCTCTTCGCGCACGTCTATGGATACATGGGAATATAATTTTTTTTTAAATATGCTTTTTAAGAAAATAATGAAGAAATATTTTATACCTATTTTCATGGGTGGAATACAAAAGATGCTATTTCTTCATACCTTGGTTTGATGAAAATTAGTGGAAGAATGAGGTGAATGGTAGTTAGGATGTTCTGTACAATCGGGCCAACATATCAGTGTAATAGAAAATATAGATGTATCTATAGATACATCTATATAGATTCACTTTAGGTTTATGTGTGCACATATGCATAATGTGATTGTGATTGGACCTAATGTGGAACATGTGATTGGAAGTGCCTATTTTCTCAACAGCTTAATCGGTGATAGGGTATGCCTGAAATTCAGTGGCATCTTGGATTTGAAGAAATATGCTGAAATATTCTAACTCAAATAATACAGAATCATATAATTATTGATGATGAAGTAGGAAGTTTTTCTTGTTCTTAACAATTTTTATTGTATTCAATAGAAAATTATATTGCCATAAATACAATTGAAATTCAGTGATGCCTGCTTTATATTAGAGGAATATGAGATGAGTTGCAGTAGGTAATATAGGTATTGTACACACATACTCTGAGAAGAAATTAACTTTTCAAATAATTCATAATGAAATCTCTTCATTCTCCTAAGCATGTTCTTTCTGAAAATGTGTTCCTAATCTGTAAGTCATTTCACTGAAGTCTTTTCTCCATAAATGTTTCTTCACAAGTAAGAATTTCTGTTGGACTATGAATCGTTTGTTTTTTTTTCTTCTTATTTCTTTGCAATATTCAGTATTGATCACAAACTGGATTTGCTCATTGGTTTTAGTTTATTATATTTTCGTTTTGAAGACCCACAATGTTGAACAAGATAAAATGATTTATGTATGCTTATTTTCTCTATCTTATATAATGAAATAGTTTTACTACTTATTTTATATTTGATTTTTAGTAATTGTAAACGTTCTTCCATATTAAATGTAGAGTAGGCCCATTCAGGAGTATTATTTTTCCTTTAATGTGTGCTAGGTCTTGGAACATAACATATTTTTAGATAGCCTTGTTATATTTTGTTATGTAAATTGTTTTATATCCTAGTTTATTTTATGTTTTTAGTTTTCCTTTTATTACAATCATTTTAAAGAGTATGGAAGATAACAAGAGACACATTAATTGATTATCCAATTCACTGCGCATTATAATTTGCCCTCCTGAAAAGTTTCATGATATTCAAGTGCTTTACTGCTGAAATGACTTTTAATTAATAAATTATTAACGATGTTATAATAAATTAAAATTTCATTGATTATACTAAAGTAATTATTATTACATATAATATTTACAAACTTGTGTTATGTAAGGTTCTTCAAGAAATTTATATAGTAGGAAAATTATGTAAATTGGATCAATGGACACAACTCATATCATTTTTTATGTTCAATAAACTAACAATGAATGGTGAAATTAAACCAGAACCAGATCCCTATAACTCTTACTATATTATCACCACATTGTTAGTTGCAGTGTATCATAATGATACATTTGGATTGGAATAGAAAATTATGGTTTGTGGGATTTTGTTGTAATAATAATAATAATAATAATAATAATAATAATAATAATAATAATAATAATAATAATAATAATATCAGGATTTATTTGTAAAAGCGCGAAGAAACCCTTAGAAATCCTTGAATAAAAGAAGAAATTAGAAATCCTTCAAGGAAAGCCACTTATCATAAAATGCTGATATCTGTTATACTGGACACAAGCTTTGTTGTGAGGAAGTTCTTGGGAGACAAGCTTTATTGTACTCAACATAATTACCGTTCAACTTACAGAGCCAGTAAATATAGTGTAAATATGTATATATTATTATTATTAATAATAATAATAATAATTATTATTATTATTATTATTATTATTATACAGTTGTAAATAGTTTATCTGATATGTGTTATGTGATTTATGTAAATTTAATTCAACTTGTGTTCTTATAAAACAGAACAATGTGTCAGTTCTTCGTAATACGTCTTGAATCTAAATTTCGATGTAATATGATGTCCAACATAATTGAGTAATATAAATAATAATTATTTTGAATGAAAATGACAAAGAATAAAAAGCTGTAGGGACTATAAGAACAACCCAATGAAAAATTGATTCCCTGGCTTAACATCTTCCATCTTTGGAGAGAATTCGCCCATAATAATAATAATAATAATAATAATAATAATAATAATAATAATAATAATAATAATATACTGCAGAAAAGTAATGAACGTGAATGTTGTAGACAAATGTAGAAAATAGCATCAATATGGCGAGTCCGTGGAACATAATGGCGTGTTGTCTCGTATTATAAGACGACGCTCGGCAGACAACGAAATCGCGAAACTAATACCAAAAACTTGCTGTTAAATGCAAATTGCTTGATGCTTCTACACTGTATGACAAGTACATAATAGTCCAGTCTCTTGGTGCTCAAAAGGGTCCGATCGAGGAAAAAATTTCGAAGTTTCTCTCTCAACGGTTCTATATTTTTTTTGGGGGGGGGGTGCTGAATTTGAATTTTATGTTCGCCACCTTCAAAACCACTTCACTGAGAAAATTGCAAAGAAAACTTCAAATTTTCAGTTTTTTCGCTTAGATCTCCAAAACTATGTATTTTATCGAAACAGCCGTTATTTACAAAAATATTGGAGACAAAATTTTCTAAGCGGCATATATTAACTTTAATTTTCCGACAATCTGTTTAGGCGCGGTGGCTTTTTGGTCCTCTGGCCAAAACGGAAGAAATGCTCTCTCCCACCCCTTTCCGCGCGGCGACGTTGCAGATTGACCACAGGATGTTTGAAAACGACTATTGTGAATGAAAAATGGGCATTGTTAAAAGATTAATGCACCGGTACTCACGGAAATAGAAGGGACGTGTTTACTCGCGGGAGATTTCTGCTAAACCAAGCATTTTGTAATCAAAATATGTCAAAAAAAGAAAAGAGTAGGGACTATTTTCATCGAGCCACAAAACTTTGTCAATATGTGCCAAATTATGACTTAGAAGAATAAAACTACAGAAAATTTTAGTTATGAAACAAAAATATTGAACTAGATTATTTCATAAATACTCTGTTAAAAAGTAAACATGAAATTAAAAAGAAATAGAATATCACAATACAATAACAAGGCGGTAAGGAATCGGACATAACAGATTCCATCCAATCACTTAAATATAAGCTGGTTTTGAAAGTGTGTGATTTTCTGTTGTTTTCTCCATTACTTGTTATGTCATTATTAGCAAATCGCTGACCTGAGAACAAGATATCCGTGTTGGTGATTAGCCCATAATGGTGTAATTCGTCATGGGGAAAACAATGACAAATTATATTATTTTAATAATCTAATCATAGTGTGCCTTGGGTTACGACACCAGATATGTATGGTGTCTGGTTCTCCCAGAATATATAAAACATTGCAAAGACGAAAGACACTTGATTCGAACGAGAATGATAATTACTGAGAGGCGATACTTCGGAGGCAAAACATCTGCAATCTTTCTAATCTCATCTTCTCTAGCTATAATCTGAAGAGTGTCTTGATTGTAGTCAACGCGAACGTAAGACTGCTTCTTCGAAAGCGATAGAGATAATTCCGAAGTAAGCGACAGAAATACATATACTTCCGATTCTCGCGCATGGAATGCATCAAACAATCTACCGATCCTTCAGCCCGTCCGAAAGAAATTACTACTGGTGGGGAAAAATGTCAATCAACACATTATGACGGGGTGCCTTGACCGATGGTAACCACCATACTATGGGACTTAACAAGAGGAGGTAAAAGCACCCATTGACATCAGCACATAAAGTTACTGAAAATATTGCCTCATTATCCCCGTATAACACTATAGGTTATCAACACATCATGATGGAATTTCACCAAGTACATGAGTGGATTGAGAATGATTAGAATCTTGAGAAGTGAGAGTGGAAATCGACTAGAAACGGCTTGACCGCAATAACTGCAGACCCAGAGCCGGAGAAACTGCTGCAAATTATCTCCTGTAAATGCAAGCAGGACTTTCAGGAAAGTTAGAGACGAGTAGAAGAGTAGGTCTGTTCTGTACCGAACTTTATTTTCACTGTGAAGGGACGTGTTCAAACAGTGATGGCACGTTAGACCTCGAAGATGGCGAAGACCAATACAACCCCCCCCCCTCTTGTGCAGTGCCACAGTCTGAAGCAGCTGACGCGACAGAAGGTACTAACTCATACAATATTTCAAGCTATTGTCATTTAATTATTTAGTCACTATTCTTTCATTATATTTTCACAATAACATATTCATTCTCAGTTGAGGAACCACCATCTATACCCCTCCAAGTTAAACAACCTGGAATATCTATTGCCCGAGATGACACCCTCCTGTCTGTACAATCTAGATCCAAACGAAATATTATTAAGTAATTCGATGACAGGAGGTATTACTGTGTATATTAATACTTCTCAATACCACTTACCATTATATCTTCTTTCGTTTCGTACCTCACTACTCAAAATGAACTTTTTAAACAATTTTCTCATATTACACACTTCATTTTTTAGTTGAAGAACAAAGTTGTTGTTCCAAAATCAATATGACCTTTGACTATTTTTTCAAATTTGCGGCTCTATTACAAAATAATTATTTAGTTATATATATATATATATATATATATATATATATATATATATATATATATATATATATATATATTAGAGCATAGTTTGGGATACAAACGAGCAAATCAAAACAGTGAGAAATTTTAAGTTCCTTGCAATTCTCTCCGTGAACGCGACCTTTTTCGAGGTGGCAAACGTAAATTTGGAATTGAGCTTCTCAGAAAGCATATAGAACCGTCGAGAAAGAAACTTTAGGAAATTTTTCCATGGTCGTGAACCTCGTAACTGGACTATAGGCGAGTCCCGGTGTTGTCAAAGAATCATGCATAGTGCCGGCACCAATGGAGGGTCCTACGAATAGGGAGAGAGGAGGTGTCCAATCTGATGATTGTAGTTGCAATAATAGTACTACTACTACTACTACTACTACTACTACTACTACTACTACTACTACTACTACTACTACTACTACTACTACTACTACTACTACTACTACTACTACT
>BLKR01011729.1:0-28366 GCA_011170035.1 Teleogryllus occipitalis
TTCTCCCTGCTCACAAGCTACACCGATCCTACGTGAATTCCGTTTTCTCCCTGCTCACAAGCTACACCGATCCTACGTGAATTCCGTTTTCTCCCTGCTCACAAGCTACACCGATCCTACGTGGATTCCGTTATTCTCCCTGCTCACAAGCTACACCGATCCTACGTGGATTCCGTTATTCTCCCTGCTCACAAGCTACACCGATCCTACGTGGATTCCGTTTTCTCCCCGCTCACAAGCTACACCGATCCTACGTGGATTCCGTTATTCTCCCTGCTCACAAGCTACACCGATCCTACGTGGATTCCGTTTTCTCCCCGCTCACAAGCTACACCGATCCTACGTGGATTCCGTTTTCTCCCTGCTCACAAGCTACACCGATCCTACGTGGATTCCGTTATTCTCCCTGCTCACAAGCTACACCGATCCTACGTGGATTCCGTTTTCTCGCTGATCACAAGCTTGGGCCACTCCGGCACCCACTCTCTCCCAGGTGGCGTTGTGTATATATAGGTGGCCATCGCGCGCGCATTTGAAATGCGTGGTCCCAGCCTCACGTAAACTGGTTCTGTGATTGGTGACAAGACGTGATGTGTTTTTCGCTTGTAAGATGACGAGATTCCCTCCCTTTCCAGTTTGGGTTAGGGGAAATTTAAAAATACGTACGGATTATTTTAGCTCACTCAAAATCTCTTTGTAGCAATTAGCCGTACTTATTAATTATTTATGAGTAAAATTTCAAAGTGTTCAAATGTAATCATTTGATAGATTTCTGATTAATTTTAAATCCGTCTCGAACTTGAAGTTAATAAATTTAAACTCACGAATAGTGTGAAAATGTTTCTCTTCTGTCAACTCCCTCCTCCCCCTTTTTACTCCTGTCATGAATGTGAGAAACCCTTTTCTCTTACTGCGTACGTATTTTATATACGACCTTCTATTTATTATGTGCTGTATTAAAAGTTTAAGAACTGGCCAGACCGAAAAGAAGGTCAAATGTTCTGAGCCTCGACACCAATAAAAACATTTATTTATTGTGAAGCGCACGTAAATCGTGTTTTTGTTCCTGTCCTCGTCTCCACATTGACGCTCTTGATAGGGGGCTATTGAGGGGCGGTCATAGCGAGTAATCGCATTAACGATCTACCAAAAAATGCTCGGGAAAAGATGTTATCTCTTCCACGTGAAGGTAATTTAACTTCATATTGTGACCGTTTTCGTGGGTTCATTTCCTGCCTTTATTTAATAATACTTCATATACCTCGGCCCCACGCAAGGCAGCCACTGAGATCGTTTTCGTGTGGATTATTTAATAATCATCTATTGTGAAATATCTGGTCTCTTTGCTATCTTTACTATTGCTAAATCTGGATACTATTTACAACAAACATCTAATATTACGAAGGGGATTACTTCCACTTCTATTATTAATATTGTTGTTTCTACCGTTGCCCTGCTACGCTCAATTTTTTTCAATGTTAACCCTAGTTTATCAAATTTACTTTCAATTTAATCATGAATTTCGACATAGAACATTTCACTCCCTACCTGTTGCATATGGACGTGTAATTCGTAGACGTAGAATCACGATTCCTGGAAGTTCTATTGACCAATTATTACTTTGATGGCGACTAATATAAATTATCAGCCATTCTCAACAATACAAAATTAACATTATATATATATATATATATATATATATATATATATTACAAATTCTATTGAGCTCATAACAATTACTTTTTTTAGGTAGATCATTAAAACACCGTACGTTTTTGAGTGTAGTTCGTAAGCTTACAATAATTTCTTGTTAGATGGTTTCTCGGTAGACGAGCAGAATGTTGTCCATGTGTCCGAATGTCCTTGGTATCTCTATTTTCGCGTTCTTGCCTATCATTAAAACAAATTAAAAATGTTTCAGAATGTCAACGATTTGTTATTAATGAGATTTAATATTTCCCATAAAATCAATACACGGTCGCTACTTTCCCTATCCCAACCGCTTACGTGTGTACGCTTCAATATCTTTTAGAAGCCGCTAGAATTCTCCTCCATACAGCGACTGAATTCGATCTAGCTGCAAAGCTAGTGTCGAAAATCCTGCCGCCGTGGGGAGTGGGAACCTAGGACCTCCCGGTCAGAGGCGCTGCATGACATCAGTTGATGCACTGAGCTACCGTTCCCGGTACCAGTCCTTAAGATATTTAGTGTTTTCACTACAGTACTACTATCTAGCACCAGCCTGTCTGTACATTTCACAACAGAGTATTAAGACAATTGAAATTTAAAATGTAATTATTCTTTTTAACCGCTAAACAATCTTGGCCTTGTATTAATTTAGAGCAAAAAAGTTCAAAGTTATTCACATCACCCCTTAATTGCATTCACATCTGTCCATTATTCTATACCTCTACCTTCACTCCATGATCCACCCACTTCATAAAACTTTCACTCCAAATCGAAATTTTGAAAATAGGAAATTCAGGATCTGCGATTCAGTTATCTGTACTCTTCGCCACTTATTACCATTCTCTGTGCTGCCTAATACCATTCTCCTGTAGTTTTTACAGCTGGCTAAAAAATGAAGACAAAAACAATTTCCTATCGCTTTCGCATGTCCACTTCTGTTGATATTTTTTTCATGTTTCATCTTATTAATAATGTTATTGACCCTCCAGCTGCTACGATGCCCAGAGACGTAACTACTGAAACTTGTCTTAACAGGGCCTCATTAGATGCCAAGCCTAACTGGAAGGAAAACATTTCAACTTGGATAGAAACATGGGGTACATCTCTAACTAATGTAGATCAAGAACTCGAGGTGGGAAATGAACTCAAAAGAAAATATTCAATCGCAGGATCAATTGAACGAACTTTTTTTGATCTCATTATGGAGGGCTTGCTTCAGAAATTGGAAAACATGTCAGGATACACGCTATTAGAAAAGAGAGTGTCCGTATTAGCATTTGCTGACGATCTGTTGCTGTTGTCAAAAGATGCCCCAGGAGTTCAAAAGTGGTTGTTATTTTGGTGGAATATCTTGGGGCCCTCGGAATGATATTGTCTTTCGCGAAGTGTCCATTATTCCAAATTACAACCTTTGAACGATCCTGGTTCATTGAGGACCCTTGTCTGTAAAGGTTGGGGGAGAGAATTCCTCTGGTCAGTAATGATCATACCCTAACATACCTGGAACTGGCCTACTCTATCTGGAACGGCTTCCCATGAAAATCATCTATATTGAATTTGATGAAAACAATGACGAGACTTCAGAAGGTGCATTTCAAGCCCACTCAGAAGTTGGCATTATTTCATATCTACTTAATGTCACATTGCCTCTAGCAATTAGTTTTATCCATGACATCTATGTCGATGCTCAGAGAAGCGGACTGTCAATTCATAGTAGCAGTCAAATAGTTCCTACACCTGCATATGAGGACCGCAAATGGCTTATTTTACCTGTCCGAGAGAGATGGAGGACTGGGGTTGCTGCGGCTCGCTCGACACGATCCTTGGGTAGTGCTGAACCTAGGATTATGACAAGAAAAATCCGCAAATTACATTTGCAGATGGCTGGGGAGTTTCTACCAACATACATTAAAGACCTCCAAAACACTGAGACTCAACTGGCTCTATACTGAACAAGATTTAGGGGCATATAAGAAGAAAAGCGCCGATGACGAGGTAGCCGCCTGGGAGAATCTGGGATCCCAAGGGAGAGCGATTAAGGCGCATATAAAAGATCCGATTGGAAATGCCTTTTTGAAAAATTATAAACTTCTGAAACCTGGTCCTTTTATCACTGCACTCCAATTGAGATCAAATACTGCTGCCAATAAAACTACCCTTAGTAGAGGAAGACACAGAGAGGATGTACACTGCAGGAAGTGCAATAAAGTGTTAGAAACAATGAATCTCATTCTCGGTCAGTGCATTTTTATCCTTGCAGCCAGCATGGATAAAAGCGTCATGACGAGATCAAGAATTTCATAGAGGGGAAGATGCTCCGTAAATCAGACACTGTAGTGTCCACGGAAGCCACTTGCTCCGTTGCCGAAGGGGTTAGACCTAGGAATAAAACGGTAATAAACCTGGTAATAAAATGCAGGGAAGGGTTCAACTTGATCGATGTAATTGACCACCACGAGGATGGGTCTAGCGTCCTAAAGGCAGGGGAGGAAAAGGTGGTAAAATACCAACCATTCATTACCCTGTCAGCCCAACTTCATGTGGCACCCATCGCCAGAATCCTGTCAGTGGGGGTTGGAATCTCTGGGGCTATGCCAAGATCCACAATCAGTGCACTGGAAGGAAACTGACTCATCTGAATTGAATATTATAAAATAATTATTATGAATATTCTACAATGGAATATCAATGGTTTCTACACCAGATATAAAGATCGCAACGACTATGTAATAATTATAAACCGAATACAAAATGCCTTCAGATGACTAACTTCAAGGGAAATAATAATATCCAAATTCCAATCCCATATTCCAGAATATCTAGGATAACATTTTCATTATATGAATAATATTGGGTCCCTTAGAGGCATGAAATTGATGATTATCATTAGCAATAAAATGGTGCAATTTTATATCATTTGGGTTATTATAGAGGCGTACTAAGATTTGGTTTTTTACACTTTAGATCGCTGAGTAGTATGATATTGTCTGTTGCATTTTTACATTTGCTTTTAAAATATATGAGTGGGAAATTATTCTTCCGATGCTTCTACGCAACTGTAAAGTTGTAATGGATTTAATTGATAATGCTTATAAATGTAATGAATTCAAGGGAGAGAGTGCTAGGTGTATTTATGAGAAAATGTTTGAGTTTGGAGCAAATAATCATTACAACGCCGCTCGCCGCCGCCTGTCATATGTACATATATTGTAGTCATGTAAAAATTGTTTTTTGGGGGGAATGAGAAGAGTTTCGTTATTTGGATGTAAACTGGTGACTAAGTGAATGTTGGAGGGCAGCATCAAATCTGTTTACGTTAGCGTCACTAATGCTTACTGACTGAATGTTGGTCAGTGTCCTTCGCGTTTTTCCATCCAGCTGCAAAACCGGCGGTTGTGATGACGTGTGAAATTGCCCCGGGGGTTGATTATCTTTCATCTGTGGTTGTTGGAATGGGATCACTCATCGATTTATTCTTGTGAACTCATCTGGCGTGTCATCGTTTAGAACGTGGATTGCTGACACCAACTGACCCCAAAGAGGAAGAAGGGCTTGTTGCGAACGTACAGCTTTTACTGCACCACTAATCATTCACTGAGCAGTAAAATATTTCGTTTTGCACTCAATAAACAACACTGATCCTCGGTTAAAAATGGACATCCGTTGTAGCGGTGCCCGTGTGCACCTGCAACTAATGTTTCGTTTTTGAAGTCGTACATATTTTTCGCTTAATATTTTGCGACATGTGATAAACATGCGATTAACCACAGTCGATACCGGTTATAGTGAACTCGGATATAGTGAAACCACGGTTATAGTGAACTTAAGTCACGGGTCCCATTTCACTTTCATTACGAAGAAGCATAAGAGGAAGTGCGTAGTAAATCTGAACCTCAACTATAGTGAACGTAGAAAATACCACGTCATGAAAATTAATTCCCTCCTGGAAAAGAATACATAGCTTCAGTGCCCCAAATTCCAACACGAAGCAGTTTAAAAAAACGTCGTTCAAAAATCATAATTGAAGAAGTCTCCCCTGAAGTGAAGGTAGCGGACTCGAAATGGGCACGTTAATGATAACCTTATGCCACTCAGTTTCACTCAAAAGCCAATGCCCTGCGTAAGCTACAACAGGCGGCGGCTACGCGCGATTACTGGCTTTAATTTCAATCTTGGTGTCACTTGATATTCCGCGGGACAAAGCGCGTTGAGTTCTACATTAGCGACAAGACGCACGTGACGGACAGCCGGGCGAAATCCGCCGTGCCGTGCGGAAAAGCGACCGGTTTCATTAGTCGCTTGCGCTATCCCGCCACAGAAAGCATATCGTATGTTATTAGGTGAAACAAAGAGCCTTCGGAGAATAGGACGGTGTTCTAACAGTGCAAGAGGAATTGAAGTGTGTTGAAACTAAATTTCTATTCTTAAACACAGAGGACAAAGCACAATCAAGTATGGAGATAGCGCGAACTTTGGAGAAATTTTCAGTTCGTGCTGTTAAAGTATTTTGCTGTGTCTCTATTTTAATAAAATCAATCGTTTTGGAGAAATTCTATGTAATTTTGATATCATCGGATATAGTAAACCCAAAGTGTTTTTCCCCAGAAGTTCACTATAACCGGAGCCGACGGTACAGTATTTACAGTACAGTACAGTACATACAGTACAGTACAGGTATTATGTCATTCGCACTTTACTTAAAAATTCAATAAATTGTAAATTCCATTTCAATAACTAAAAATATTACTAAATGTTATTATTACACTAATATAGGATGTAATAACAATAACGATTTTAATTGATTCAATTAAAAATGAAATACATAATTCGTAACGCAAATATTTTTATTAAAAATAAACGGTTTTATTGAATGCGTTTCAAGCCCGATCTATTTGCACGTAATTGTTGAATACAAATAAGTATATTTATATTGTTGAAGAGTAACGCAGATGAATAATTCTTTTTACGGGATGGTCATATCGTTGGCTTTGGAGGTTCGGCGAGCCCAAAGACACTTTTTAACCCGGGATAGGTTCCCTGTTTGAACCTAATTTGTATTTATTTTCTTTATTTCTCTAGTTCAAGCAATTAACTCAGGGTGCTTGTAAATGCCTGCTCCATAACCCGCGTGAAGCGATTGGCGTCTATTCCCAGGAGTGGAGGAAACTCTGTGGTGGTGGGGAGACAATGAAACAAAGGGGCCTTGGCGGTCAGTTCTTTCTAGTTGCGTGAACGCCCGGCTTCAGTGAGGAAACAACTACTAGTAATTGAAAATATATGTAATAACACATTTTGTATTGCTTTCTTCATGTTCATGTGCAATTAAAATATTACTTAAGTACTCCAGTGTGAAATACTAATTATGCAAAAAATATAAGTATAAAATATACAATAAAACAACAAAAATGTGAAGTTAAAACAAAAATGGAAAACCGAGGGTATTTGGTACAAGATTCGGGTGTTAGATAATATCTCACACGCGACCGATTGCGCGAGGACACTTCGCGCGACCAACCCGGGTTATATTGCGTGTTTCTTATCAGATCTTTCCTTTTTGAGGGCCAAAATGTATTTTTCAAATAAGAGATAATTGCATAATAACACTAATTAACATTAAACGAAATTCAAATTAAAAACACAATTCTTTGACTAAATTCCTAAGTCATTTCTGTTCCAGAAACAAGGGGCCCCAGTTCTTGAACTATTGAACTATGGAGCCTTAAGCTTCTGTTCTACTGACTGTGTTGTATCACAGTGGACGGGACACAGTCGGTTGTACATACAATCCGCTTAAGTGTTTTTAGGTATGCAAATGGAGAGAAGTGCCTAACATAAGTAAAACCAAGACTGAAACGTACGAAATTAAGCAAATGTAATTGGAATTGACAGTTACAATAAAGCCATAATTTTACAATAGTGTTCTCTTTTCAAGAATGGATTTAGTTTTCTTGAAGATATTTCTCGTGCCGCTAAATCGGTTACTATCCGAAGCTATACATTCACAGGAAGGAAAATTCTCGACTGTTCATCTGTAATACGTACCCATGAATACACTACGACAAAGATATTTGAAGTGAAAGCTCTCAAAAATCGCACAGCGGGAATTTCTCGTTTCCATCACTAAACACATGAGTCCGGTGAGTGGTGTCCTCTGCACAGCAATTCTACAGCAGGATTCTAGTCTACCGTTTTGGACAAAAGATAGTCTCATACCACGTACCCCCTTCCTCAACCTCAAGACTTTGCTCCGGAGGAATTCATGCACTTCCCAAAACCCAAATCTTCCTCCATGGCAGTGCGCTTAGATGATGCGGAAACGGTTCAAGTGACGTCGGGCGTGTAAATAACAAACTCACGACTGGAAGAAGATGCTGTTGGTATGGCCAGAATAATAAAGAAAATTCTTACTCTATTTCTCTGTACTACATTTTATTTGGAATAGCGATATCGTAGGCGATGTGCTCCAAACGCTACACAGTACACTCTCAGAAATTTCTACGTTAATTTTAATGTGAAGTACATTAAATTAATAATCATGTACGTAAATTAAATTTAATGTACACGTACAGTAATGTACGTATACAATTAATTTTAATGTAGGAAAGTATGATAAGTCAACAGTCGTACATTAAATTTAATGCGTAAATTAAAATCAATGTACTGGTACATTAATCTCCCATCAATGTACAAGGTACATTAAAATTCATGTACAGTCGTACATTCAATTTAATGCAATTTCTGACCGTGTAACGTCGACAGCAGAATCAGAGGCAAGCGAGCGTGTCTCAAAATTGTCGCCTTGTACGAGGTTTGCCTGCGACCAAGGCTGGCTCCTACCTACCATCAATCCCACGACTTCTACGTAAACAAGATGTAGCCTGCAAGCCCACACAAGCGCATATGCCAGTATTTCTTGACAAGATTCCAGGAAATACGAGTAATGTTGCCAAAGTTTTTCACAACTTCTACGTCCTAACTCGTCAATACATGTTAAGAAAGAATATATTTAGGAAACATATTTGGTATCTCTATATCACCGGATGTATTGAATCACGTAAAAGGCAAAATACGTATCACCGATGTACGATATTCATGTGTTAATACGAATTATTCATGGACGATCTCTGAACTGGAATAGTAATTTCTCAAGATTTCAACAGAGAAGAGACGGTTTCGAGCCATTTCTTTTGTAGCTTCAAATCTAGTACCCACATACGAAAATAGCCTCGAAAGCATGATCAAGAGAGATACCTTCTAAGTGTAATTTTCCACTCATACGTACACTCTTGAATTGGTTCAGAATAAATTACTTTATTAAAAAAATCTTCGAAAAACTTGTAGATTTCCAGAAAGTTAAGACACTGACATAATATCGTTTGTTCAAGTGGATATATACAGAACATTTCTTCTACAATATTTTTATATCTTCTGGCGGACGGTAACGTAGGGAGATAGATTTACAACTAAATAAGAAGTGAATAACAATAAAACAATAGCAATATATCAATTATAAAGAAAAACTAACCTACAAGGATGTAGCTATATATTTAAAAGGACAACATGATAAGTTTTGGTATTTTCGATGTAACAGACTTTATGGACTTCGCAATGAAACAATTAGTGCCCGAAGGTGGATGATGGGTGCGGCGCGTGTGCTTGCGGCGTTTGTGCTGTTACAGACTTTATGGACTTCGCAATGACATAATTAGTGCCCGAAGGTGGATGATGAGTGCGGCGAGTGTGCTTGCGGCGTTTGCGCTGGCGCTGTCGAGTGCGTCCTCCGCCCCGTGCAGAGCCGCCTTCCCCAGTGCGCACTGCGCGTGCGAGGACGGCGCCCTCGCGCGCTGGCTGCAGCGCTCCGTGCTGGAGGGCGGGGGCTGGGGGCGGGGCCCCAAGCAGGAGCTACAGCTCAGCTGGGAGGACGGGGAGCGGGAGGCGGTGTTGGCCCTCTCGCGCCTCTTGCACCCCGCCGCCGCCGCCCCGCTCCTCCTCGCCCGCGCCCCGCCGCTCCCGCTCGCCCTCCGCCCCACGCACCGCCGCCGCCGCCACGTCCTCGCCGCCGCCGGCTGGCGCCACGTGCACGCCTTCGCCGACAGCCTGCTCGTCTACGCCCCGGCCAACGCAGCGCCCTTCTTTGCTGTGCTGCACTCAACTAACGAGGACTCTGAACCTCTTTTCGAGGGAATGGAGCCTAGTAATACTACTACTAATAATAATAGTAATAATAATCTAAATTTATTACCTCATTCTTCAGTATTAAAAACCCGGTTCTTCTTGTGCAATTGTGAAGCACATAAAATCCTTTCAAACGACGACCACGAAGATGAGACACTACGACCAACTTTCAGTGACTCATGCGATATCAGAGACGAGTCGCTATTCAACACTGAAAACAAGACGGAGAAAGAATATTCTCATTACACGTTAGCTAGCCCTATCTTCCACGCCTCGTGGGACGCAGAGGGCAGGGAGGTGTTCGACGGCCCCTTCGCCCAGATGGCGCGCCTCTTCCCCGAGGTGGCGCGGCGCAGCGTGCGGTTGGCGCGCCAGGCGATGTACCAATCGCAAAGCGGGCCAGGCGGCGGCTGGATAGCCATGTTCAATGAACTGCGACAAAAGCGCGCGGAATTGTCATTCAACGAATTCCCCTACGGGCCATGGATGGAAGCATACGGGGAGATAACAGCGCCCGTGATTCAGGACCGCTTGTGCCTGGCCGTGCGGCGCTCCCCGCAGGTGCCCTTCAGCGCTGTGCTGTACCTCCCGCTGCGGCCGCCCGTGTGGGCAGCATTGGGCGGGGCGCTGCTGGCCGCGGCCGCCGCCTGGCACGCCGTCCACCGCCACGCCCACCTCCTCTCCCCTGCGCTGGCGAAGCGCGCTCTCTCGGCCGGCAGGCGCCGCTCTTGCTCACGGTGAGATCATTACGCATTAAGCCAGCATAGAATAAACAAGGCGCTGGGCGGGGCGCTGCTGGCCGCGGCAGCCGCCTGGCACGCCGTCCACCGCCACGCCCACCTCCTCCCCCTGCGCTGGCGAAGCGCGCTCTCACGGCCGGCAGGCGCCGCTCTTGCTCACGGTGAGATCATTAGGCATTAAGCAAGCATAGAATAAACAAGGCGCTGGGCGGGGCGCTGCTGGCCGCGGCAGCCGCCTGGCACGCCGTCCGCCGCCACGCCCACCTCCTCCCCCTGTGCTGGCGAAGCGCGCTCTCTCGGCCGGCAGGCGCCGCTCTTGCTCACGGTGAGATCATTAGGCATTAAGCAAGCATAGAATAAACAAGGCGCTGGGCGGGGCGCTGCTGGCCGCGGCAGCCGCCTGGCACGCCGTCCACCGCCACGCCCACCTCCTTCCCCCGCGCCCCCGGCGAAGCGCGCTCTCCCAGTCGGAAGGCACCGCTCTTGCTCACGGTGAGATCGTTAAGCATTAAGCCAGCATAGAATAAACAAGGCTCTGGGCGGGGCGCTGCTGGCCGCGGCCGCCGCTTGGCAGGCCGTCCACCGCCACGCCCACCTCCTTCCCCCGCGCCCCCGGCGAAGCGCGCTCTCCCAGTCGGAAGGCACCGCTCTTGCTCACGGTGAGTTGCCAAGACACATAGCGGACCGCGCCATATCAATTTGTGTTCAGATCGTTCATCTTTCAATGTTGAGTTCCAGGGTTCAAATCCTGGTGGACAAAGCAGTTCGTGACTTTTTTCTATGACCCTGCCTTACATTCCTCCACCTCGCAAGCACCGCGAATCGCAATCATCTCGCCGACAACCGGCTATTGCTGTCGAATGCATTTCGGGGCGAGCATTATCTACTAGCAGATCGAATAACCCAATTGCCCAACAACTGCTCTGGCGGGTTCTCTGCAAATCATACAATTCCATAAATAATCTAGTGATGGTTTACAGCACATACTTACTAACATTATTTCTATACTTGCAAATTTCGAAAACTCAGAGAGTTCAATGAAAATGAGATATGTGCCAATCTTTTAAGCATTTTTTAGTCTCTCAGGTAAAAAAACTGAAATTTTAAAAAAAGTGGTGATAAAACAGCACATACTTTCTCGTCCCTTAGTAATTGTTATGTATTAATACTAAACGCATATCAATTAAGAAATTACGAGTTATTTTTCTTAAATCACCAAGGGAAAAATTCTCAGGGACTTCATATAAAGTACGCTTCAAAATTAAATATCGGTTTCAAACTCAAGTGGCCGCAAAATCAGCAAGATTGATTGACGAATATCAATCTTGGTGAAAAAAGGCTGAAATGTTTCGCAGCTAGTGTTCTTCACAGACAGACGGACAGACGACAGTTAATCGTTTTTTCAAATTAAAAAACCCAGACAACATGGATTGTTGCTACATCAAGTGTTAGGAGAGTTTTTTCAAAAATAAGCATCTTGATTCATCCACTTTTTGTTTGCCAGTTCCCTGTAATTAAGACGTTTTTCATAACTTCATTTCATAACTTTCTCACTACCGCGGTAGCAGTAACGAGAAAGTAAACTAGTGGTGCTATAATAGCACTATTTTCTCGCCTGTACTTCCACGGAAATATATGCGAAAAGTACTCAAATTTTCGAAAAATTGTAGATGTTATTTCAAAATCTCTTTAAGGAATAGATTTCATTAAAGAAAAAAACTCAATCTTCATAATGGCTATTGTAGGAAGACGCCTGAAAAAATTGATTTTTTTCATTTTTCGAAAAATTAATGTTTTAACGAACATGACATATGCACTTTTCCGCACTGCACTTCGAACTTTTCACTTTGAACCTTCCCGCAGACATATACTTTGAACTTTGAAAAATCAAGATTTTTAACGAACACGAAACCTGCATTGTCGTCAACGTTCTTCATACCATCTAAAAACAGAATGTAATATAAAACGTAGTGCCACTTTTTCGACAATTTTGAAAATATCTCTGAGGCTAAGTATAATTTATCCCCAAAACTAAAATTATCGGTTTAGCATTCAAGGGGTCGCGACATCAGACAGATCGATTGAGGAATATCAATTTTGGAGAAAATCGGCTCAATGATTTAGCCGCTAGCCTTGTTCACAGAAAGACAGACAGACATTTTGCCATTAATCGATATTTCGGTGTCAAAAACTCAGAAAAATTAATTCTGCTACACCATATGTTAGAGGATATTTTTCATTTTTCTAAATTTAGAAACTGGATGTCCCCACTTTTTCGTTACCATGGCCAGGCAATAAGAATTTTCTTCCAAAAATTTGACGCTATTCCTGCAGCATTTCATAACTTTCCCATCTTCAGCAATATCTCAGGCGAGAAAGTAAAAATCGATATTTTTAATATTGTAGTTAAAGAAGGACGTACAAAATATTGAACGTTTGCAATTTACGAATAATCACTCAATTTCAATGAAAATGAGGTCAGTACCATTCACTTAAGAGCCCACTATCCAGGTCAAAGTTTTACAAAAAAATTGAGGCCATTTTTGCTCACATTTTGGAAATGTTCTTTTAAAGTACCAGCAAAACTCAAAATGTCCGTTTAAACACAGAGGACCTCCAGAGCTATTAATTTGATCTAAGACCATCAATTTTAAAGAAAATCGACTGTATGGTTAGGCTTTCGCTCTGAACATAGAGGTACGGACAGCATTTTTGCCTTCAGTTGATTTCTAGGAATCAACAACCACAAAACATGTATGTGACTACACACGTATTTACTACAAATATGAACAAACTTTATCCGTTTTCCCGTTACCAGGACCCGACCATATAAGTTATTTATTTTCCCTTCCTACGAAGTAAATGCGAGAGAGTAAAAGCGCTGATGTGGTTGGGTGGCGTGCGCATGCGCAGTGCCGGGTCCCGGGCGCGCGCTCTTCGACGTGGCGAAGGTTGAGCTGTCGGGGGCGAGTAGACGTCGCGACTCCTGCTTCCTCTTCCTACGAAGTAGAGGCGAGGGAGTAAAGCGCTGATGTGGTTGGGTGCGCGTGCGCATGCGCAGTGCCGGGTCCCGGGCGCGCGCTCTTCGACGTGGTGGAGTTGGCGCTGTACGGGGCGAGCCGCCGTCTTGCCTCCTGCTTCCTCTTCCTACGAAGTAAAGGCGAGAGAGTAAAAGCGCTGATGTGGTTGGGTGCGCGTGCGCATGCGCAGTGCCGGGTCCTGGGCGCGCGCTCTTCGACATGGCGGAGGTGGCGCTGTCGGGTGGGAGCAGCCGTGGCACCCCGCACTCTGCGCAGCGCCTTCAGCTGGCCGGGCTGCTGCTGTTTGTGCTGGTGGTGGGCAACGCCTACTCCGGACAGCTGCTGGGCTTCTTAGCCGCGCCGCCACGTTTCCCTGAACTCGACACCATCGAGGAGGTACTTATTATTTCTGCCTACACAGCTCGTAAAAACCGCTGATTACCACGCTTTTTCTATAGATAAAAACGCCAATTTGGTACTGGGTCACTCTGCAGTACTACGAACTACTCTATTTTAATTTTCAACTATACTAATTTTCATGATCCATTTATTTTTCTGATATTCATTGCTCCTCGTATTTCTTACTTGCTGAAACTCTAAGAATATTATTATTTAGTTTGCTAATACGTATCGCATATCATTAAAAGAGACAGTTTTTAACCTTTGTAGAACGAGGCCGTTTAATATTTGTTAATCGTTCAGGTGTCGGTTTAGTTCGATCGCGATATCGTTCGACCCTACTACTCTGGCCTTTCCATTACTGAACTTGTGATGTCCTTCTTGTGATTCAATCACTGCACATTGCACTAGTTAGTTCTCATCTCGGATTGGTTGGGAAGCCAAATATGTTTAAAGTGTAAATGCGTGATCGGCCAAAGTGTAACCCGATCGAGGGAAGTGTAGGACTGCAGAGAGAACGGCGCATCAGAGAACTAACAACGGCGATAATTACGTCTCACGTTAGCACCGTGGCGGTATAGTCTAGTGCATTCAAGTTTCTGTTCCAAAGTAATAGACATTTTTGCATAACATATTACGTAATGCTAATTATTCAGCTTGATTAGTTTATCTTCAGACGATTTTGCATAGAAACATTACGTTAATCACCGAATTCTCATATTAGTAGCGTTTGAGAACACGTTCCCTGAATATGAAGTTTTTAAACTTAGAGGAAATGACACCTACAGTTTTCAGTGCATTCCTACACCTCCTAAACTGTACATGTGCTGGACAAACACGAGCACCGATATTTTGACGCTATTAAATACTCAATTCTTACTACAAACAGTGTGTCCAACACTAGAAAGCAAACTATTAACTTTTTCTCACAACGAAAGTAGAATAACACCCACGACATTCAAGATACGCCCACAATGTGTCGAAATGCCCACGCCCACTTTTATACTACATAACTTCAAAATTAGAAACAATACTTAGAGAAAACATATTAAAATGAAACTCGGTTTATTTAACACAGAAAACTATAAGTAATTAAAGATTCCATGAAGTACAAAATTACATTTTCATCATTTTTGCACATTTTGGCTCCTTTAAAGAGTTGTGAGAGACCACGACAAACCATGCATTGAAAAACAGAGAGTTTTGACAAAACAACGTCTTATTGCCAAGCCCTGGCAGTAAAAAAGTGTATAGTATCGTAAGAAATTACCTCCTCTGACACGTTGCGCAGTCGAGAATTCAGGAATTCAGGGTCCTCGATACACAAAAATCCATTGACGGCACAACGTCCATCCGTCTTTCTCCTGTGTCATCTATTCGAAAAATATTCTTCGATATTCGTAGTCCGCGATTGATTTGAAAGAACTCGAGTTCCTGAGAATTTGAAACGGATATTTTGTGCTTCATATGAAACTTCAACAATATTGTCATTTTTTTTCAAAGGTGGCTCAAAATGTTCTGATTTAACTTCGTTCTCGGATAGGGAAAAGAAATCTTAAGAGGGGCGCAGATCTCATTTCGGTCGCTCTGAATTTTACAAACATTGCAAAAGTTAGAAAGATTGCAAGGCACAATGTGCTGTTGTTGGACCGCAAGGTAATTATCTTGGGTCGCAAATAACCATCTGCACTGAAACATCACTCCCTCTTTTTAACGAATGGATGTGTTTCCAAAGGCCATATGTTATTTCCGCAGAGATTACGAACTAGATGTAAGATACCTTTAAGTTTAGTTACTTACTGCACTATATTATATTTGTTCCATCTACCTTCTTCAAGATACACATTCCATCAATAGTTTACTAAAGTGAAAAATACCGGTGTCTCTTCACAAGGTGGAGGAGGCTGTGGACAAAGTGCTGCTGCCCCCTGCGATGGTCCGCGACTTCTTCCCGCAGCTGGGACACAGCAAGAGATTAGCGGCGAAGGCTTACAACCACCTGGGCGATCTCGCAAATATCAAGGAGCAGGGCAACACAAGCCTCGTTATTTCGGAGCTCGAGCTGGGCGTGTTCGGCTTCATGCCCAACCTCACACACGACGGCCAGTTGATGCTGCACCAGGCGGCGGAGTGCCTGCTTAGCCCAGGCCACATAGGTTTGTTGGTGGCGCGGGACTCCCCCATCTACGACCTGGTGAATGGGTTCGTGCTGCGCTGCGTGGAGGCGGGGCTGCCGGCGCAGTGGCTGCGCGCGCAGCGGAGGCGAATGGTGGTGCAGGGCGTGCTGGTGCACGGGGACGCCGCGCAGGAGCCACAGAAGCTGCACGTGGCTCAGTTGGATGGGCCGCTGCTCTGTCTGGGGGCGGGGCTGGGCGTGGCGGCGCTGGTGTGGGGCGCGGAGGTGCTGTGGCGGTGCAGGTGGTGCACGCGCAGCGGTGGCGAATGGTGGCGGTGGGCGTGCTGGTGGGCGGCGAGGAAAGAGGCGGCCGCGGGCGCTGCGCGTGGCTCAGTTAGTTCGGCTGCTGCTGTGCCTGGGGGCGGGGCTGGGCGCGGCGAAGCTGATATGGAGCGCGGAGATGCTGTGCCGGCGCAGAGGCTGCTTTCGCCAGTGCCGCACGACTCCTTGCCCCCTCCTCCGCAGACGCCGCCCACTGTATCTCAGCTGCAAAGGGATTTGGCGGGAGAGACTGCTCCTCTATCCGCTGACACTCCTTCACCTGAGCTCGCCTGCAATTAGATGCTTTGGCTGGAGTGGCTGTTCCTCTCTCCGCTGGCGCCCGATTACTAGGGTTCCCCTGCTGTTAAGTTCTTTGGGGAGAAAGACTGTTTTTTGTTGAAAGTGATGTGATGGGCACTACGCTCAATCATTCGCCCAGCGTGGGAAAGATTCTCTAACAGTGACCGTCTGTTCTGGCATTATTCCCTCTGAGGAGGCCAACTCCCACGCTTAAAACATTGCTCCTAAATAAATAACGAAAGACACCGTTTCCCAACACTAGATTTTTAGTATTCACACGAAATTCTCACACTCACATCGACCTGAAATTTTAAACTTTCTCCGCACTAATCTTCTTTATATTGCCTCTTTGGCCTGGTCTGGGAATAGAGATAAAAGAGCAGTTCGTTTAAAAATAAATAAAAAAATTCGAACCACTGTTTAATTGGACTTCGTTAAAATAGTTTGCAAAAAATACTTAATATTGTTTACAAAATTTACTTTGAACTAAGACAACGTCCTGAAAAACAAAATATTAGTTTTGTGTAAAGTCATTATCTTTTATAACTTGGCATTAATATATAATTTTTCCTCTTGGAGAAGGGAAATATTGGAATGTCGTCGGTAGAATCAATACACCCTTGTGATACGTTATCGCAAGGGTGTGTTAATAGAATAAATAAATTCGAATAAATACATTAACAGGACGACAGTAATAATGGGTGACAGAATAGAAGCCAATGGTCGAATAGTGTATAAAAAGGATGCAAGGGAACGGCGACATAATTGATAGCGGGAAAATAGAAAATAATTGGTAAATAAGAACAGTGAAAGGGCACGTGAAAATTTCCGTGAATGAGAAAGTGAATTGCGAAACTTATTGCGAAGCAAAAATCAAAGAATAAACAAATAGTGACTAATGAGTGACCAATCAGTAATTAGAACATGAGCTAAGAAGGGAATGGCTTGCGCATTCGGGCGAAAGAGAAACGTTCTTTGGGTACGATCTCGCGCAGGGAAGACAGATAAAAGAGCGCGTAAGACGAGAAAACGGGACAGACGATCTTCTGACGGGATGAGGGGTGGATTGAGATCAGGTTCTGACGCGTATGGATATGTTACAGACAGAAGTATAATCAATGTGTAAAGGAAGCAGATGCCATTGGTCTGGACGAGATTCAGCAAAATGGAACTTTAAATGGATCATGGACGCCGTTCTAGGAGGCAGAGGATGCACGAAACGAATGTGACTAAACAGGAGACGTATTAAATTATCTATTGTAAGAATATAACGCTTTGGTAGTAAAAAAAGAATGTTAGGGTTTATAATTAAGAATGATAATGGCCATGCATGAAGGGGAGGGACATGAAACAAAATAGTACACAATAATAACGAGGGTTTTATGATAATCTGTTGTAGTTGTTTTTTGTCTTTTTGAAAATTGATGAATGTATCGATTGTTACAAGTATGTTTGTATGTAATATGTATGATTTGCAGCAGCATACAGATGGAAATGTTCACTTGAAGCATTGTTATTCTTGGGTAATAGTATAAAAAGTTCCCTATCACACGTGAGGAGAATTAATTTACGTAAATTTGTTATCACCGAATATCTGTTGAGACGGTGTATCGGGCCCACTAATAAATTTTATCATGACGGGGTCACTTTGTTACACCCTTCGGGAAATTGCTGGGTGAAAGATTAAATGGTAATTTAGACAGAATAAACTAATACAAAGGTACCAGGCACATACCCCAGTTTGAATTTATGTATAATTTTCCTTCCAGAAGCCGCCAAAAGAGCTTCCGCAAAAGCTATTAAAATCAGCAAGGTTCGCTGCTGGAAAGAGTTAAGCATCGAGGTGGATGCTGATCCCTGGGGTCGTCCGTATCAGGTGGTAACGACCAGGCTCAAGGCTCTGTCCAGGCCACCTTCGACTTGCCCGATCTTCTTGGAGAGGATAGTTGCTATCCTGTTTCCTCATCAGAGGGATGTGTTGCCACCTATGGATCCGCGTGAAGATCTACACGAGGCTCCGGCAATTTCATTAGACGAACTATCAAAGGCTTGCTATAAGGTTCAAGATTGCGAAGCCCCCGGCTTGGATGGGGTGCCGACTATTGCTATTAAGATCCTGCCAGATATATTCTTATCGGCGTACAATGCGTGCGTGCGAGAGGGGAATTTCCCCTGTCGTTGGAAGCAACAACGGCTAGTCCTCCTTCCGAAGGACGATAAGCCATCTAGCAACCCGTCAGTTTATGGGCCTATATGTTTACTGGATACTACATGCAAGGTGTTAGAGGAGATTGGAAAAACGCAGAGAGAAATCGCGTCTTTGTGCATTATTCAAATCAATAAGAGGGGATCGTCCGTGGGGTGAAGTACGGGAAAGACTATCTAAACCAACTTTCGTCGCGCGGAAGGATCATGGTTTCAAAATTCGGCAAAGAAAACAGAGAACAGATGTAGGTAAATTCTCATTTGTAAACAGAACGATACAAATTTGGAACAAATTACCTGCTGCAGTGCTGGAGACTTTCCCTCAGAATGTCAAAAATTTTAAAATTAGACTAAGTAAATATGGTTAATAGATTAATTTTGTAAAATTCTATTTGGTAACATGTTAATATTTTAATGTTGTTTGATGGTTTTTTTGTGTATTTTTAGAAATTTCTTAGAAAACGCTACCACCGGAAATATTCTATGCATTCCTAAGTAGCAAAATAAATATTCTATTCTATTCTATTCTATTATCTGCAAACGGATTGAAGCCTACACGGAGGGACCACAGGGAATGTCTAATAATCAGTAAGGCTTCAGGAAGGCGAGATCCACAGTGGACGCAATTAGCGTCGTCATTGACATCGCACACAAGGCTATTGAGGGCAAACGATGGAGAAGAGGCACAAAGATGTATTGCGCTATTGTTACCCTCGCCGTCAGGAACGCATTTCATACGACAAGGTGGAGTTCCACACTTGCAGTGTTAAAAAGACAGTTCTGAAATACATAATGAAAATATTCAGAAGCTACTTTGAGGAAAGGACTTTACTATACGAAACTGATACCGAGGTAAATACCTATGGTATCTCCGGTGGTGTTCCGCACGGTTAGGTACTTGGCCAGGTGTGTTGGAATATGATGTTTGACTCCGTTTTGAAGCTCCAGCTGCCAGAAGGCGCTAGATCTCTTGGATATGCTGATGATGTTGCGGTGGTAGTGGTCGGCAAATATACTCTCAATGTTCTCAATGTTAGAAAAGAGTATTACTCTCAATGTTCGGGGTAGTAAAATAGCCTCCCAACAATCTCTAAGATAATTAGGAGTCCAGACTGACGCGAGACTGTATTCTCACGAGCACTTGCGAATAGTCTGCGAGAAAGCGTATTGCATGGCGTACGGCTTGGCACGAATTATTCCTAACGTCGGGGAACCAAGGCAAAATATCCAGAGGCTACTGTCCAGCGCAATTAACTCTATGCTGCTCTACGCAGCCCCCATTTGGGCTGATGCTTTTGGAATCCAGCGTACGCCCGCGGTGCCAAGTCAGTGTACAGAAGGTCCGCCTTGAGGGTGGCCCGGGCGTTTCGCACGGTTTCGTATGACATTGTTTCTGATAGCCGATATGCCCCCTATAGATCTCCTGGCACAAGAAAGGAGAGGTACAGAGGAAAGGGTCACACTGTACGTAAGCAGAGAGAGAGAGAGCTACAAATAGGAGCGTCATCATGAAGAAAGAGAGGGAGGTGACAATGGCTGAGTGGCAGCGGCGTTAGATTCTAACATCCACTGGTAGATGGACATTTCGTCGTATTCCTGACATAGGGAAGTGGACTCAAAGGAAACACGGAGATGTGGATCATTATTTGAACCAGTTGTTACCGGGGCACGGGTGCTACTGTGCAACTCCGTTTCCGGTTGGACTATGACTCCTCATGCCCAACCTGTGATCCGTTGGTCGAAGATGTAGAGCACGTGTTCTTTCATTGTTCACGCTTCGTTGAGGAGAGGAAAGAACTTCACCGATTCCTCCTGCAGGCAGTGCTTCTTTCACATCCATTACAATTTACAATTTTTCATCTTTCTCCGGACTCTGCACCTCCAAAGTTTGCATCTGAGCTGTCAAGAAAGATTAACAAAATTCAATAAATATTTAATCTTGCTACAACAACCGACAAGATCACTGGCACATTTTTTCAGCTGTAGATTCATTTGGTATTCCAAGATATCGCAGATAACCTTTAAATGGTTAAAAGTAAATACGACAGTTTTATCCAAGTATCCAAGACAGAAGAGGGGGTCCAGTCATTTCAAATTATTATGGAAAGAAAATGCAAAAAAAGTCAAAAAAGTAGGAAAATCTGCAACAATCAAAAGACCTTGAGAAATGGTGTTTGCATTAAAATAAGTGGAAAAAGAAACAATTAAACGCAGATAGAAGGGCTTATTTCGGGCTATCTTGTCGAGACAAACTCGTCTGAGCATTCTAAATAGGAAAAAATTAAGGTAAAGTATCTAAAATTCCTAGCTCTAGACATAATTTTTTAAATATAATGTTCTTTACATCAAATGCAAGCCGTGTAAATTTTTCTTGCATTATTTCGCATACGATTAAATAATTATTCTTAAACTTATATTTGTTTACTGTTTAGACCTTTGTATTTCCTGCACAATTTTGTAAACAAAAATCGTTTAAAATACTTTGATGAGCCATATTATCATTATTATCATCATCATCATCTACATAAGGACCATCAAATACTGATAAACGCAAATGATCTTTAGTTAATTTTTGTGCATGCTCTGTCCACCGTTTTGCCGACACATTTCCAGTGAAAGGAAGTAGAGGTTTTGTAACTTCTCGAGAACGTTGCCGAGAAAATTTAATGGTATCTCATTAAGCAACATTAAATGACTAAATTTATAAATTAAACTAGAAGAAAGACCCGAAGCTTCCCAGGTTTTCATTCACTGGTCGCACCGGTCAAATAAATCTTTTGCAAAAGAAGAGAAATTTCAAAGGCCTCCGCGGTGCAGCTGCCGACCTAAAGGAAAGTGAGACGCCCAGAACCGAGTAGATGTGACCGATCAAAAGTTCTCTTGAGAGAAAGAGTTGTCAAAACTGCGATTTTCTTCAGCGTTTTTGAGTGCCCTATTTAGAGTGCATCCCCATGATATTCCCTTCACTACGGGCTAGGAAAGCTGCTACCAACGGGTAGGCACGGGAAACGATTGTTGCGCGCCAACCTGCCACCTGCAGGGTTTAAGAAAAATTGCTGGCGCATCATTGATGCAAAACCACCCCAGCTCACCTCGAGTGCTTCTAGAGCAGTCAGAGAAAGCAAAATTGTTGCGAAAGGAGGGGACCTGACCATTCGTAATTGTGCATGTAGAGCCTCTAAGAAACTACCTTAAAGAGAGTCTCCTCTCTCCTACTTTTTAATTATTAACTAGTCTCTAAATAACTTCTTTGATGAGAGCCTCAAGGACACTTCCCACTTAAGACTCTCCGTGAGAGCCTCGAATGCACTACTGTTTAAGAGCCTCGACGACTTCTTTTCTTCAGTTTTCGCATTACTACGAAGAAGCAGTTAAAGAGAGTTCCCCGAACACAGTAAGTGTTCAGATGTTTAAGATAAGCATTTCACGATAGGAATATCAACAGGTGGTATTTTCAGCGCGATGTTTGCCATCGCCAGATAGTGTGTCTGAAATGCCGTTACGATTGGGCATGGGACACCGCCAAGACGCGGCATTGGGTCCTGATATCGCGCACCACCCCCCTTCCGAAGCTTGGTTAGCGTAAACGAGAGGACGGCCATAGCAGAGCCGTCGGGAAGGGACACCGCCAGCCAGCCACTCGGCTGTCCTCCAAGTACAGCAGCCAACCCATCCACTCTGCTACAGCGGCCGCGCATATTTATGGCCCAATTGATCGCAAAAGAATATATCCATACAAAACACGGCAATAAGAACATTATTGGTAATTCAAGGAGAAACGAAAATTAACTTTGGAATTCTTTCCTTTTCAAAATAGCAAAACCACAGAAATTTCTAATCAAGAAAATAGAATATAACATCAGATTTTGTTTGCTATCTCTGTTTTTTAAGACACACTAATTTCAAGGTGAAACACTAAAAATATACTTATGAATTCAATATTTTCTGAAAAATCTACAGCACCATAACTTTGGGTCTAAAATAATTCAGAATATATTATATATAGGTTTGTACCTCTAACTCTGGCTGTATAGCTTTACTATTCGAAAATAAAATGCACTTTCCTTAAACACTCACGTGAACATTTTCTCTTTGCTCGTCTATTGTACTTCTGTTCTGTGTCCTGTCTTGTCACTGTCCAACAGTACTTTGGAGGCATAGCAGTTTTCCATTTTCTCTGATACTTTCCTTCCATTTCCAAAATGACCGGCCTGGCGAACTTGGATGTCTTACCGGCTTGGTGAATTCGAAGTTTCTCGTAGCCGTGGCCGGTCCCTGGCAAAGAATGAAAGGAAGATAAGAAGGTCAGGACCTTGGGCCCCAACGACGCGGGGCCTGCCACGACGGATGGGTTGGCGACACACACCATGCGTCTCCGCACAGCTCCGATTCTTTCGCGGCCACGACGTGGCCCCAACGCCGAACACCAGGGCATTGCTTTTCTCCTTTCTTTTAACCGTTTGCTCCTCACACCACGCGCACGGCCACGCCCCAGCAGCTCACTTCTTCAACCCCCTTTCTGCTCTCGCCCTCCCCTCCGCACGTCACCCTGCCGTCATGCAGGGGTGGCACGCCCCTTCCGGCTGACCCCTTCCGGCGGAGGCTTCGCACGCGCGGCCGACCGACGAAATCGAACCCGGGCCAGCGGAGTGACCCAGGCTTTTTTTTATTAAATTTTATTTTACACTGGCAGATAGTACAACGTTCACCCGTGTGGCTCTTCAGTTGATTGACCGAGCATACTTTGTACCAGCAGAATCTGAATGGGGTAACTTCTAGTCACCTTTCAAATAATGATTTAATTACGTTATACCTTCAAGCAAGGATATTGTGACGAAATTTCGTTAGAGAGCGATGACAGGGTTTAGAAAGGTAATACGGAGGGAGAGACAGGTAAATGCGAGAAATGTTCTGATATAAACCAGTTTAAAAGACTTACAGAGCGACAAAATAAGCAATTACATAGAAAAAACACGCAATTTCACTCCGACACAATAAGAAAATTTTCATGAGACGTTCCATGTTCACTTAATAATTTATAATACATTAACTTCGGCACGAAACACGAAAATGGACAGAAAAACGACGTAAATAAATCAAAATATTCATACATACTTTAATTTTTTTATATCGTTTTGTAGCTTCTCCTAGAGAGGCAGGTGGCCGTGTAAGTGGTTTCGTTCTTTGCATTAAAAAAGACTTCAATATTTTATTGCCCTCGAATATTATTTAAATAATACTAAAACAGTTTTAAAACATCGCATCGAGATTTAAAAACATCGATAGCTTTTATGGATGTGTGGATTTTGAATATCGATAATTGCTAACATTGATGTCGCATCACTAACTGGCACCAACAACAGAATTCTGTATCAGCCATTCCTGGTTTAATGACAAAAAATTGTTCATTATAGGACGTTTCTGCTGAAAGGTGAACAAAAGGACTATTCAAGACGACCAAAACTGTGTGGGATTTGTTTCTGATTTCTTCTTGTGGGGGATGGAGCGGAGACATTTTCTCTTCCAATCATTCCTCTTCTCGTTTGTATACAATTTGAAATCACTAATCGTTAGCTATCATATTCCCACATTTTCTCAAATAAGTACGCATTTACCACAGTGCACATTTTCCCCAATCCAGCATTACAGTAATTGAAAATATATGTTAATATCACATTTTGAATTGTATTCTGTTTCTTCATGTGCAACAACAAAACTAATTATGTTCTTCAATATGTAATACCAATTGATGAAAAATAGATAAAGATATATAATAAAACAAGAAAGTATTAACTAAAAACAAAGTATGAAATGGAAAACCAAGTGTATTTGGTACCAAATTCGAGTGTTAGATAACATCTAGCACGCGACAGATTGCGCGAGGCAACTTCACGCGACCGACCCCGGGCTAAATGGCGTGTTTCTTATCAGATCTTTTTTCAGGGGCCACGAGTGTTTATTTGTCAACTAAAAGATAAATGCGTAATAACAGTAACTAAAATTCAACGAAATTGGCACACAAGAAAAAACTACAAAGGTTTCAATAACTTCCACTATTATATTTGTTCGAGAAACCAGAGACGTCATTTCTTCACCTATTCAACTACGGGTCCTTAAGTAACTACGGGTTCTACTCAGATTTGTGTAGTGTCTCAGTAGACGGGACACTGTCGGTTGTACACGCGATCCGCATCAGTGTTTTTATGTATTCAAATGAGGAAAAGTGTCTCATCAAAATAAGTATAACCAGAACTAAAAAGTTTGAAATGAAGCAAATGTGGATGGAATTGTCAGCTCAAATGAAGCCAAGATGCTACTATAGTTTTCCTTTTCAAGACTGGTCGTAGATTTCTAGAAGCTGATCCCCGTGCCGCTAAATCGTTGACCATTCAAAGCAATATATATCCAGGAAGGAAAATTCTCGACTGATCATCTGCAGCAGGTACCCGTGGTAACACTATGACAAAGGTATTTGATGCACACACTCCCAAAAATCTGCCTCCCGGAATGCATTTCCATCAGCAAACCAACGAGTCCGGTGAATGGTTTCCTCTGCGCAGCAATTCTACACCAGCATTTTAGTCTACCCGTTTGGACAAAAGTTAGTCTCAGACCACGCACCCCCTTACACAAAGGTAAGACTTTGTTCCGACGCAATTTATTGACTTCCCCAAACCCAACTCTACCCCCATGGCAGCGCTTGTAGATAATGTAGCATCGGCTCAAGTGACGTCGCGCTTGTATATACCAAACTCACGACTGGGAGGAGATGCTGTTGGTACGGCCAGAATGAGAAAGAAGATCCTTACTCTGCTACTGTGTACCACCTTTGATTTGGAATAGTGTTGGCGGAGGCCATCTGCTCCCACTGTTTCCATCTCCCTTTGGAGGTAGTGTCATATTTATTTAACTCGCAGTGTAGAATCACCAAAAATGGTCCCACCAATGTACAATATTCCTGTGTTAATACACGATTCATGAACGATCTCTGAACTGGCATACAAAACCCCTCCCAAGAATTCAACAGAGAAGCCACTTTTTCGTGCAGTTGCTTTCATAGCTGCAAATCCAATGAAACCAGACATAAGAGAATAGCATCTGAAGCATAATAAAGAGAGATAACTTCTATTTGTAAATTTGATTTTGATGTATAATAATTTTGAATCGGTTCAAAAGAACTGACTTTAAAAAATCATAGAAGAATTCTCAGATTCTAGGAATTAAACAAATTAAGTTAAATCTTTAGTTCGAGTGGATAAACCTAGACATTTTCTTCTACAATATTTTTATTTATTCTACCAGGCGGTAACGTACGGAGATATATTTAAAACTTCAGAAGAAGTGAATAACAAAAAAGTAGAAAGATAACAATTATAAAGGTAAAACTAACCAACAAGTGTTTAGCTATATATTTAAAAGTGGAATTGAGAAGATATATTTATAGTTTCGATATTAAAACTAACATGCTTGGACTCTGCTAACTTGATGGACTTCGCAATGACACAATTAGTGAGCGAAGGTGGATGATGGGTGCGGCGAGTGTGCTTGTGGCGTTTGCGCTGGCGCTGGCGCTGTCGAGTGCGTCCTCCGCCCCGTGCAGAGCCGCCTTCCCCAGTGCGCACTGCGCGTGCGAGGACGGCGCCCTCGCGCGCTGGCTGCAGCGCTCCGTGCTGGAGGGCGGGCGCTGGGGGCGGGGCCCCAAGCAGGAGCTACAGCTCAGCTGGGAGGACGGGGAGCGGGAGCCGATGTTGGCCCTCGCGCGCCTCTTGCACCCCGCCGCCGCCGCCCCGCTCCTCCTCGCCCGCGCCCCGCCGCTCCCGCTCGCCCTCCGCCCCACGCACCGCCGCCGCCGCCACGTCCTCGCCGCCGCCGGCTGGCGCCACGTGCACGCCTTCGCGGACAGCCTGCTCGTCTACGCCCCGACCAACGCAGCGCCCTTCTTTGCAGTGCTACACCCAACTAACGAGGACTCTGAAGCTCTTTTCGAAGGAACGGAGACTAACAACAACAACAACAATAATAATAATAATAATAATAATAATAATAATAATAATAATAGTAATCATAATCAAAATTTATTACTTCATTCTGTAGCATTAAAAACCCGGTTCCTCTTGTGCAATTGTGAAGCACATAAAATCCTTTCAAAAGACGACCACGAAGATGAGACACTACGACCAACTTTCAGTGACTCGTGCGACATCAGTAACGAGACGCTGTTCGATACTGAGAACAAGACGGAGAAGGAATATTCTCATTACACGATCGCTACAGATACTTTCCACGCCTTTTGGGACAGAGAGGGCAGAAATGTGTTGGACGGTCCCTTCGCCCACATGCTGCGCATCTTCCCCGCGGTGGCGCGACGCAATGTGAGGTTAGCGGACCAGGTGCCGTACCAACCACGGAATTTAATAGAAGGCGGCTGGTCATTACTACTTTTCACCCTGCAACGCAAACGCGCGGACGTGGCGTTCAATGCATTCTTCTACAGCCCGTCGGCGGAGAAGTCCGGACAGCTGACTTCGCCCGTCACACAGAACCGCTTGTGCCTAGCCGTCCGGCGCGCCCCGCAGGTGCCCTTCAGCGCTGTGCTGTACCTCCCGCTGCGGCCGCCCGTGTGGGCAGCATTGGGCGGGGCGCTGCTGGCCGCGGCAGCCGCCTGGACCGCCGTCCACCGCCACGCCCACCTCCTTCCCCTGCGCCGGCGAAGCGCGCTCTCTCTGCCGGCAGGCACCCTTCTTGCTCACGGTGAGATCATTAGGCATTAAGCAAGCATAGAATAAACAAGGCGCTGGGCGGGGTGCTGCTGGCCCCGGCCGCCGCCTGGCACGCCGTCCACCGCCACGCCCACCTCGGTCCATCGGTCCGTCACCGGTCTCGGTCATCGGTGAGTCCATCGGTCATATTTCTTTCGCTACATTGTGTAGGCGTAGTGTACCATAGTGAACAAGGTAATTTCTTGTGTACGTATTTATTGCTTGTAAACGGGTACTCAACTTCTCGCGATGGCAGAGAGATTTATGGAGTCTAGGGGGTTCGTAGGAGAAAATCCTGTAAGCAGTGATTCAGATCAGGATTCGGAAGGACGTCGCCGCTGGAAGAGGGAACGCCGACTGAATCAGCTCGCGGAACCGAGAACCCAGAAAGGTCACCGGACGTGCGGGGGGTGGAATCACTACCAGTCAGTCCAAATGACCCCATGCTAAACCTAATGAGGGCACTATTGGGCAATTTCTATACAACCCTTACAAATAAAATGGAGAATATTGAACAACAGAATCACGCAATAGCTGCAGAAATAAGACAAGACATTCAACATGTACAAGAAAATGTCCAAAATGGTGGGATGATGGGCATGTGAGTGAATGATTTTACAGAGATTCTCAAAATTTTGAAAA
>BLKR01011730.1:0-28350 GCA_011170035.1 Teleogryllus occipitalis
AGATCATAATATATTAGACGGAATAATCGGTGAAGTTGAAATTAATATTAATGTTGCAGTATTTTGGCATAAAATTCAAATTCAAGTGATATAATTGACATTTTATGAGTTATGGTTGAGAGTTATGGTTGTGTTAGAATTTGCAGCAACGTTCTATATTCAACGTAACCATGAACTGGCGACGAACATTTGGGATTAACCCTCGTGTAATCTAGTCATCATAATCATTCATTTTCTTTTATCCCTTCAGCCAGGGGCTCGGCGATATCAGATTCAGGGATTCCCAGACGATCACACAACCTGGAACCCACTACGTCTCTAATTGCTTAACATCTTTGACTTTAATAAGCATAGTGAAGGAATTGTGATAGCGACCCTGCCATCGATAATATAGTGTCTACACAGATTCGCATTTGTACGTAAAGCAGCTCATATATTCTATTGTTGCGAATGGTATGTTTCACTATCTGCTTTTCAAATCGTCTATCTCAATTAAACTTCATTTCAGACGAGAGGAAATTTTTATGATTTAATTGTGTTATACAAATTTACAAAATACATTGCTATTTGGCATCAATTCAGTATCTATGATGTCTTCTGAGAGAACATTAACAACAATATTTAACCAACGTATGTTTACAGTCACTTAAATTTTGGTACTTCCAAATAACAATTCAAAAATGTTACTAAAAGTTATTTTGGGATACTTTCCTATTATATTGGTAATTTTTATTTATTTATTTAATAGGTAATTATTACAGGCAAAGTAAAAATCTTGATGCAATGTGGCTAGGCCGAAGGCCTTTAAGCCATTACAATACCTACATTCTACAGCGTTCTAACCTTTCGAATTCTGGTATTCACCCCAAATGGTCTCTCCTTCGCATCAAAGCCGCGGAAAAGAGACCATAAGGTACGGCTGAGGAAAAAACCCCTGAAGGGGGAAAAACCTGCCGTCAGAAGCCGAGTACATGCTAATCTATCCGGTTTTTAATCCATTTATTTATTTGGCGCGGGCGTCAGGCATTCTCCTTCCAGTGTTTGGCCTCCTCCGCACCTGAAAACAAACAGCACCACAGAAAATCGTCCGCACCAACGCCTCTGCCCTAACATTTCCGATTCCTACTTCCCTTCGCCTCCTAATGTGTTTTATTTTAACCGTTTGCTTTTATTTTATTTTAATATAATTTAATTTTAATTTATTTAACTTATTTTAATTAATTTAAATTAAATTTATTTAACTTATTTTAATTAATTTAATTTTAATTTATTTAACTTATTTTAATTATTATAAGTTAATTTATTTATTTTTATTGACTTATTTATCTACTTATACTTAGCAATTGACTAAAACTTATAACTTTTTTTTTTTACTGTTTACTAACCTAACATAACTTACTGACTAACCTAATTATTGTTAGTTTATTGATTTATTATTTATTTCTCTCCAGTCTAGGCTCTGCTCGTACTAACCAGTGCTGTTTTCCCACTCCCTAATTTCAGTTTCTCTAATGGTCCGAACCTTTCCTAGAAATGTTCCTAATTCTTTCATGAAGTTAGATCTTTTATCACCTAGAATGTTTTGGGCGAGCGTTACGTTCCTATGTTGGAAGTAGTAATTTCCCATTCCCATCCATTTTCCTCTCCAAGTTTCGGTCGCATTGCAAATTAAAAGGATGTGGATCCAGTCTTCCCTATCACCGCAAAGCACACAGATGCCATTACCATTAGAGTCCTTTAATCTACGTTGCATCCACCCCCCGACCCTGAACCAAGCGTATCCCCCTCTTGCGTCCTTTCGCAGTGTGTTTACGTAACGTTCGCAACCCCATAACGGACTCGCGTGAATTTGCGCAACTAGCGAACGTTTTTCGGCCGTTGCTGCCAGGATCTCTTGCCTTTTAATATCCGCAAGTCTACCCGAAATTAGCCGTTCTATCTCACGTGTTCCCCTATCTCCCACCATCTCCGGAGAAACGTCTCCCAGACCTGCACGTTCCAGTAGCAGTTTAATTTTATACGACCAGTGGCGTTGGTTGCTTCCCTGTAACTGCACTCGAAAACATCTATGTATAAGTGTGTCAGACTGTTCACCTGCTAATTTAATCCAAAGTTTAATGGGTTTCATTTTAAAATCTTTCCAAATTCCTACACTACCGACCTCTCTTAGGACTCCGGCATTTGCTGCGAATCTTGAGACTCCGAGAATTAATTTGAAATAATCTGTTTCGACGCTTTCTAGTCGATCTATCCTATCCACTCCCCAAATTTCTGCACCATAATTCATTGCTGGGAGAACTAGCGATTTAAACATTGTATCGCACACCTTTAAAGACAATTCCGGAACCCTGCGCACTGCGCCAACGATTTCTTTGAGCGCAATTCTTCCTTTACTGTGCGCCGCCACTATGTGATTATTCCATCCCCCATTCATGGAAAATTTTGCCCCAAGATATGTAAATGTTTTAACCCGGTCGATCTCGTCCTGAGCGTAAAACCATTTCTCTTTGCTACCCCAGATAAATCCATTCTTGAAGACAACTACTTTAGTTTTTTGAATATTTACTTTCAATCCCCATGTTTCACTATACGTTTCTAAGAGATTTAAACTTTTCTGTAAGCCGTCAATAGTCTCCGAGCATAAAACTAAATCATCAGCATATAGTAGTCCGGGAATGTTCAGGCCCTCAATTTCCGGTGCAGATGTATCCGCTTCCTGTAACCACGTCAATAAATCGTTTATAAACAAGATAAACAATAGCGGTGAGAGAGGACAGCCCTGTCTTACTCCTACTGTCGATTTTATTTTTCGCGTTGTACTTCCATCACCGCACCTGACACAGAAATTTACGTCTTCGTACATGCTCTGCAGCACTTTTAAAACTTTACGTGAGACGCCTAGCCCATTAAGTTTTTGCCATAAAGCTTTCCTATTGATAGAGTCAAACGCCTTTTCGAAATCTACAAAACTGCAATATAAGTGGCCCCGTTTACGCGCAAGCGCCTGTTTTACTAGGGTATCTAACACAAAGATATTGTCGGTAGTCGCGAAGCCTCTCCTAAAGCCTGCTTGCAATTCTGATATTTTACCGTGCTTTTCCGCCCATTCACTCAGTCGCCCGTTGAGTATTTTACAAAATAGTTTGCTCAGCGCTGGTAAAAGACTAATTCCGCGATAATTATGTGGGCAATTTGTATCACCTTTATTCTTAAAGACCGGTTGGAGGATCGCTGTACTCCACGTTTCTGGATACGATCCGGAATCAACTATTGCATTAAATAAATCCAGAATACTCTCTGGGTCTATGTGCCACAATTCCGAAATAAATTTTGTCGGAATGCCGTCCGCGCCGCCTGCCTTCTTATTATTCATGGCTAGCATAGCCCTGTTTACTTCATTCCAGGTTATAGGTTCGTCTAATTCAGGGACACCCCGGTCCGTGATAATATCTATCCCTGTTTCAATATTCGCTATTGTGAGCGCCCGTGAAAAGTACTGCTCCCACGCGTCTGATGAGATTGTATTACTTACATTTCTTTTATTACGCAGAGATCTTATAACGTCCCAAATTGATTTATTATGATCGTTTCTTAAAATTGCCTCTATTCTTGCTGTCTCACCCTCCTGCCAAGATTTCTTCGATTTCTTAATTGTGGCCTCGTATTGCCTACGTAGTAACAAGTAACTATTTCTCGCTTCCGCAGTTCCACTGTTTCTGAACATCCTTAAGGCTACTATTGCTTTACGCCTGCTCTCCCGACACTCCTCGCTAAACCACCCTTGGGTCAGTACCCTTCCTCCTCTCCCCCACATTCGCATGCCCTTCCCTGCGCGGTAGAGCCGCCTTTCTAAATTCTTTGTTTGCCTGTCCGGTGACCGCTCCTCACGTGACCACCCTGCAGAGTTAAGAATAGACTCTGCAAATTCCTGTCGCTTTTCCTCTTTCCATACAAACCGTCGTCTGGCTATTGTGACGTTCGTTGCTCCCGCCCGCACCACTGCCGGTGGCCGTTCAGTAGTATTTACTGCTAAATGGACACACACAGGCAAGTGGTCGGATTCTGCCCGTAGTTCGATTCCAAAATCTAATAAATTGTTTATTCTTTCATGCGACAACAGAGCATAATCTATTACACTACCTCCATTCCCACTAATAAAAGTTAGTTCCCCTTCAGTATCCTGTCCATAGTGGCCATTTAAGATTTCGAGATTAAATCTCTCGCATAATTCTAATAATTCCTGACCATCATTATTGATGACTAAGTCTTTGCTTTTTCTAGAATTAGCTCTCGCTTCTTGCCGATCGAATTCCGAAAATACTTCCTGCTCATGGCCAATTCGAGCATTCATGTCACCTAAGACTAGTAAATCAGTATTCGGATATCTTTGCTTCAACGAGTCTAAGAAATTATTGATTTCGCCAAAAGCTTCTGGTGAATAATAACGCGAGCCCTGTGGGTGACGGTATATAAATACCATTGCGATGTCAGTATTTTGCATTACTAGTCTAATACAAAGAAAATTATCTGAGTTTGTAGCAATTTCATAAATATATTGCATTAACCTATCCCGAAATAAGCACGCAACACCCCCCGGGTACCTACCCCTTTCCCCTCTACGTTTTTTAGTTTTGCATATGGCTGTAAAACCAGACACATTTAACGTTTCACCCTCCTTCCACCAAGTTTCGACGAGACCGATTATATCAAATGTATTTATGTACCCATGGAAGTCTTGATTTCCGAGCTTAGAGCCTAGACCTTTGATGTTCCAACATCCTATTCTTAAAGCCTATTCATGCCTATTTGGCGACCTGCTTGGTCCCGACTCACCGCGAGCTTCCTGCTGCTGCATGTTTGCTGCAGCCATCGCCCTCGTAAGAGGTCCTCGCTCCAGGCTGTCTGCCGCGAAGCGCCCGGGACTCGCCGAGTGCCGTGAGCTCCGGCGGGAACGCGAACGCGAACGCGACCGCCGACGCGAACGCGAACGAGACCGCCTCCGCCGCGATGCCGCGGGGTCAGAGGTCGTCCGCACCGCCCCAGCACGAGGCGCAGCCGCAGGCGCGGCCGCGGCCACGGCCGAAGGCGCGGGTGGGGGCGGCCGCGAAGAGGCGCCCGATTGCCCGGAGGGGGTGTCCGCCCTCCTGGGGTTCTGCCCCCTCGCTGAGTTCACGGGACCCCGCCGCCCCGCCCCCTCCCACGCCCGCGGACGGGCCGCCAGCTCAGCCAAAACGTAACTGCGCCCTGCCACGACAAGCTTGTCGAAACGAATCGACGCCTGCCTTCCGCTCGCTTTCGCCTCCTGCAAATGCGGAATTAACGCCTTACGCGTTTGCCGCACTGCCCAGCTGAAGTCCTCACGGACGCGCACCCTGCCATTCCGGGAGAGATACTCCCGGGCTGCTCGCAGCAGCTCCTCCCGCTTCCTGAATGAAGCCAGCTTGGCCACAATCATACGCGGCTGTCCTTCGCGCCGCCGCCCGGTCCGGTGCGCGCGCTCGATATCCTGGAGCTCCAACCTGACCCCCAGCTGCTCCGCTAGATCCAGGATACATCTTTCCGAGTCCGCCCAAGACTCGTTCCGCTGCTCTGGGATGCCAGTAACAATGATATTGTTACGCCGCGACTGGTTCTCAAGGTAATCCACCTTGCGAGCCAGCCGCTCGTTGGCTGTCTGCAGCGACTGCACTGAAGCCTCTGCCGACGTAACCCTAGCCTGCAACACATCGATTCTATCAATAAGTTCCTTATGGTTCCTATTGATCGTTTCGATGATATCGACGTTAGTAGGGGGGCCGGGATTCAGCTCCACCCCTCCGATCGCCAATAACATCGCCATCACCGCCGCGCCCAGCACGCTCGCAAGGAGCCCCAGCCCCTGCGCTGTCCCCCGGGCACCGCCACAGCGCGGCAGGTAGCCCCTCACCCAGCGGCCGATAGCCGCGCGCCACTGCTCCGTTGACACCATCCTGCAGCAGGTAGAGCGCTTAGTAAAACACGTCCGCTCGGCTCTGCGTCTGGCGAGAGACTGGTATTGCAATTTGCAACGCTTATCAGTGTAGTCACTCATAGGCTTCGAACACAATCGTTCTCAACAACCTATTACTTCAATATTTTTAGATAAAATACATAAATCATAATTAATTTTGTCTTCCCTTTCTTTCGTACGTGTATTTTTATATAAAAATTAATGTCTAGAGAAGTTTATTTATGTTTCCTAACTTTGGAGGAAACGTTAGAGAAAATTTTAAGTGTAAATACAGTCAGCAGCCAAATTTCTCGAATAGGTTTGAAATGTGATGTTTATTTCATCAATTCATCATTCGTTAAAGTAGAAAATATTTTCTTTTTTTGTAAAATTAATCGGGAATCATCGAATTTGCATTCAAGTTATATTTTTTCAACGAAATTATTATACTTTATTAGTATTAATTGATCAGTATTTAGTAGTATGCCCGTCTGAGAACATCATTTGCCTATAAATAGTACACAGAATTTTAAATTCAATTTAATGTAATTTAATTCAATGAAGCTTTATTTTACGTGGCAAAACTCAGGCCATCGAGGCTGCTCTTCGTGCGACCACGCAAATTTCGCTATACTTCTTTCACCATCTAGCGGAAAAAGAAGGTATCATCTCCGGCGAAGAAAAAGGCAATTTGAATTTAGCTCAGAGGTTTCTTTTAGGCTCGAAAATCTTTAACATGCTATAAATCTACAACATGGGACAACCTACTCTACTTCCCTTCCGAAGAAATGCGTGCAAAATATTTTTTCACCCTCGAAAATCCACGACTTTGATCAGGTTTGAACCCACGAACATGCCACTCCGAGACTCTAACCGTTACCCCACCGAAGCTGCCAAAACCGGGTTTTCTCGGAAGAAAATACTCTCCGATCGATCTGGCTTTTTAAATTTGAAACGGATGTATTTTATATAAAGCTCCTATGACGATTTAATTTTCTTTCAAAATGGGCTTCAAATGTTGTCTTTGCATTTCTAGTTTGCTTTTTATTTTTCAGTCCATACCTTAGAAACCATACTCTGTCTCTCCGACCGCGAACGCGCGGAACGAGTGTGCGTGTGGATGCATGTGTGTGTGGGGGTGGGGGTGGAGTTGGCAGCTGTAGCCGTGTGCGCTGCCGGCGCCCGCGCGCCCTGGCGGTCGGCGGGGGCGAGTGAAGTGCCGTGGCGGCGGCGCCCGCCTAATGGGTCTGGGAAGGCGCTGCCTAGCGGAGCGATGCGCATTTGTTTGCTCTCCAGTCGATCAACATTGCTCGCGGCTGGAAACGGCTGCGTTTTCTCAGGCCGCTATCCTGCCTTTTCATCCGCTGACGGAGAAGCAGAGACACACACACAGACAAAGGGATTTGATCGAGATCATGACTGACGACGTCGCTTCCCAAAAGCAGGGATGAGAAAATGTTTTACTTCCTTTTTACTGATTTAATTCTTTCATTTAATTATACCTAATAGTCTTATTCTTTTTTCTTTCCTTTTTTGGGGAGGAAGCAATTTTCAGATTGTTCGGCTTCAAAAGTTTATTTTCATTCACTTCTGCTCTCGGTCAAATTCTCATATCACAGGATTAATGACACCTTATGTTCCATATTATCTGTGTTTTCTTTTCTTGGTCTATTCAGGCGATAACTTTCTTTCACTACCTTTTAGTCATAAAATGTTACTGACCTTAACATAGTAACGTGTGTCTAACCGTACATCGTGTCTTCTTTGTTATTGAGGTTCATAGTGTTACGGTTTCATGTTTTCGAGGCACTTCCGCATTTGTTTCTTTTGCTGATCAGGGACTTCTCAACATTCTCTTGTGATACTATATCTTTCATGCTTGAAATATTTTATCCAATTTTATTCTTACCTAGATTAGTGTAATACTTGTAAAATAAATGGAAATTGAAGAGTAATTTTACTTCATATCTGACGGTTTCAAAAGTAACTGTTTATCACATTTACTTTCGAAATACTTTTGTGGAGAATATAGATTACTTAACAGGAGAGAATGTCTGTCAATATATACGCGTTCATATGTTTGCATGTACTTCTACTAAATGTGTGACTACGTGTTCGTCTTTGAACAACACCAGCTCGATTACCACAAGATAATTCAAAATATATATTGTGCTCTAACTTATTTATTATTTATTACCAAATACAAGTAATATTTCGTTTATCACTAAGAAAACAATTGAATAACCAACAATAATAACAATCAGAATGTTAGTTAGCGGAAAGGTTTGGGTGCAATTGAAAGTGTTGAGCAACTTATCAAAATGTACTACCTCCAAAAGAGAGTGCACTTAGTTCCAAAAGGGTACAAGAAAGTGTTGTTAATCTTTATTTCAGTGGAACCTTTTCGTTTGGTGTCGCAGATGCACAATGACCATCGTAAAGATTTTGAGTTAACACGTTGCACTAAGCTTTTATGAAGATAATACATGTGACCAGAGCTGCACGCATGTTCGTCGATAAGCCGAGAGGAACGCCAGGGCTGACAAGTGGGAGCGGCCGTCAGCCCGTTGTTGTGCGTGTCGATGGGGTGGGAGGGGCGGGGGCGAACCGCGGTTTGAAAGGCGGCCAGCCGCTTTGGGGGGCGGAGGTTGGCGCAGGGTGTAAGAAAGGTGAACGATGCTGTTTATGGGGCCCACATAAGCGAGGCGCCCTCCCGAGAGATAGGGCTTCACCTCCGCCCTTGTCGCCTCCGACGCCGCACAGTGCCAGCGAACCAAGATGCCACCCCCGCAATGCCGTGTCGGAACGTTTGAAACTTTAACACGCCAAGAAAGGGCAGAGGTACTAGTGGCTCAACTCAGTAGCGTGAATGTCACGGGTGAGAGGGTCTTTTAAGAAAAAAGACCTAAATAAAATAATGAGCAGGTAAGTGTCGAAAAAAAGAACCTTCTAAAAAATGACGCAATAAAAACCGGACTGCGTGCTTTCACTTTGTCTTCAATATAAAGTTTTACGTACAAAACAACGAAACATAAACTGTTCTTTTCAAATATGTTTAATCTTATATTAACAAGTAAATGATTTATACATATGTATTGCTTCTTAGAATTTGTTTCCAATGAATATTTTATACGCTGTATAGAATTCAGAAGAATCCAAATAGCCTCAAATTAACAATTAGAGAAAGTTATCTCACGCTTCATTGCTGTAGCGTGTCTTAAAGCATATCTCATGCAGCAAACTGAACAGACATTAGATTCACTTATTAGGTTAGCAGATGACCTACCTACGCGTTCGTGTGTAATTTACAAACTGTTATTAGGGAAAAAATCACTCGTGAACCATGCGATTGAGGTTTCTAGATTTATCATTTTCCCAACCAGATACAAATGTTTATATAGCATACGCATTCAGACATTAAACGTAAACATATGTAGCGATTTACAAATTGATTATTTTAAAAATACTTTCTAAGCACGAATTACCTTAAACATAGTTGTTATGAGTTTAGTGAATAGTAGTGTGTGTGCGCGTGTGTGTATACGTAGTATATAATGTATTTAGTACGACAAGGTAGTTTCCTAGAAAGCAGTCATGGTTTTGATGCCGAAAACTTGGTATTCGCGCACTGCCAGCTTCCATTCCCCCACCCTCCCTTCAACGCGAGCGCCTCCGTCGCTGTCTCCGCAGATAACCGCCCCGCCTCGCCCCGCTCCCAGCCCCGCCCCGCCCCGCCCCGCTCCCCGCTGGTCCCTGCGCGTCGCTTGCTCACAGACTTCTGTAAAGAGAAGCGTGTTTATAAATATTTAACAGCAACTAATTATTTTTATGCTCCAAGTTGACTTGATGTTCACCTACTTGGTGAACGGATCGCTGCTTCCGTATTATCTTCCAGACGAAGCATCTTCCGGAACTCTTGGAGAAATGGATTTTATGGAACTCGATTCCAGATACCAGTGGTCTCTAAAAATGGGAGACGGCAAAGGGCGATGATGGGGTTACGAAGCTTCCGACATCGTAAATTGCGTGTCTGTGTTTGCGTCATTCCAACGCGATGCACAGAGTTTGCATTTGATGAAAGAGATAAAAGTAGCACAAATTATCTGCTTCTGTAATCTCTTCATGTTGATATTTTTCACGTTCAGAATGTATTAGGGAGTTAATGAACTTCGAGAGACATACAAGACAACATTTCCTTTTAGACATTTAATGGAAGACAAGGGATCTAGTGCTCACACTGATGGCGTGTTAGAGTAGTGTTGTATGTCGGGCCGGGTAGTGATAGACGGTCTGCAGGTTCTCGACTTCCATGTAACAGGCCCACAAGCGTCCTCACAGAGGAGGAGAGTAGGGCCCGCTGAAAATGTTGAAAATGTAGTCTTAAGTAATATATCATTATATTTACTTAAATATGTTTAATGCCGGTATTTCCTCTTTTCTTGGCAGTTTGGAGATTGTTTTACATTTAGAAAAGAGGTTCTCTAAACCATTTGTCATTGCTGTAAATTATTCAAAACAAAATCAATTGTATTTATTTTGTCACCAAAGTTTTCTTTTCATTCTCCATGTAATAGTTTTTACTAGAAAAATATGTCATATGTAAGTAAAAACGTTTAACGGAAGTGGGAGCCCCAGAAGAGCAGTAAGCTCCCTTTCTTGTTTGAGGCCGCTCGCGCCTGTGAACCTGACAAACTCAATCACATTACACTCGCAAACGTTTGGCTATTTATTCAATGCCTTTACATCGCAGATTCAGTCATGTACTGTTTTCTGTAGATGTGTTTGGAGGGGTCCAAAACAATTAATATCGATGCCAGGGATTCAATATTATCCCATCTAGTGAAACGACCCACGCCTACTTACGCATCGCGGCTGAATGAACAAAACAGAATTCTTAGCTACAAAAACCTTTGGATATAATACAGGATGACAGGAAATTTCTAATTAAATTTTCGGAATTAAATAACACAGCTAGTGCATTCACACTACATTCGAGATCTAACTGTACGTTACACTTTGGTGCATATCTGAATTATCGAAGATTTGGAGTAGAATCAAGAGAAGCGTTTTATGGACGTGTCAGTAGGTGGAAAAAAAATGCACGCCATTACAAAAGAAAAAGGGGGCTCCTTGGTTGAAATATATTACATAAAATATGAGGTGAACGAAAGAGGTTATTCAGAAAACCGAAAAGTCTAGGCACAGTATCAAAATTAGGAAGAAAAGTGTCAATATTGAAAACCACATCACGAAACAACTACGATAAAAAATAGAAGAATCAGAAGAAATAGAGGGTGATCAGAGTACGAATAAAGAAATTATCGGAAGAAAAGAGTAAGGAGTCACTTGTTGCTATATATGTAATTTTCCCCCGACGTGTTCGGAAAACAATTTGCATGATTTCGTGGTACCATTCTTGCTTGAGCTTTCGGAATTAGCTTAGCGGATTTTCACTCGTTTCTTGGCAAACTATAAAGAGAGTGACTCACTTCTGATCCCTGTCTACTTGTGTAATAACGAACGTACTATCAATTCGCTCACAATTTCAAATATTATTTGTATTTTGAGATACATGTAAGCTGCATATCTAACAAAAAGATCAACTGCATTGTTACATTTGATATTTGATTAATTGATTTGACTCCGAGCCAGTTAACACCTAAGGACTTTAGTCCAGTTAGTGTGAAGCATGTCGTTTTTCTCGGGAGATGCCAGTGATCTTCCCTTGCTGGATGGTACTATCCAACACCGACCTTTCCGTCGGCTAGCGGGGTTTCCCTCAAACAGATATCTCCCACCAGCGAGTCGGGGCGAATCGGGGCGAATCGGGGCGAATCGGGGCGAATCGGGGCGAATCGGGGCGAATCGGGGCGAATCGGGGCGAGTCGGGGCGAGTCGGGGCGAGTCGGGGCGAGTCGGGGCGAGTCGGGGCGAGTCGGGGCGAGTCGGGGCGAGGCGGGGCGAGTCGGGGCGAGGCGGGGCGAGGCGGGGCGAGGCGGGGCGAGGCGGGGCGAGGCGGGGCGAGGCGGGGCGAGGCGGGGCGAGGCGGGGCGAGGCGGGGCGAGTCGGGGCGAGTCGGGGCGAGTCGGGGCGAGTCGGGGCGAGTCGGGGCGAGTCGGGGCGAGTCGGGGCGAGTCGGGCGAGTCGGGGCGAGTCGGGCGAGTCGGGGCGAGTCGGGGCGAGTCGGGGCGAGTCGGGGCGAGTCGGGGCGAGTCGGGGCGAGTCGGGGCTGGTGAGTCGGGGGCGAGTCGGGGCGAGTCAGCGAGTCAGGCGAGTCGGGGGCGAGTCGTGGGAAGAGTCGAAGGAAATGGGGCGAGTCGAAGAGTCAGCGAGTCGGGGCGAGTCGGGGGCTGTGAGTCGGGGCGAGTCGGGCGAGTCGGGGCGAGTCGGGCGAGTCGGGGCGAGTCGGGCGAGTCGGGGCGAGCCGGGGCGAGTCGGGGCGAGAGTCAGGAAGTGAGTCGGGAAGCAGCGAGTCGGGTGAGTCGGGGCGAGGCCGGGGGGCGAGTCGGGCGAGTCGGGGCGAGTCGGGGCGATCGGGGCGAGTCGGGGCGCGAGTCGGGGCGAAAGTCAAAGGCGAGTCGGGGCAGTTTCTCGTATGAGTCGGGGCGAGTCGGGGCTGAGTCGGTGGGGCGAGTCAGCGAGTCGGGGCGAGTCGGGGCGAGTCGGAGCGAGTCGGAGCGAGTCGGGGCGAGTCGGGGCGAGTCGGGGCGGGTCAGGGCGAGTCGGGGTGAGTCGGGACGAGGTGAGGCGAGGTGGGGTGGGGTGAGGTGAGGCGGGGCGGGAAGAGGTAGGCCAGGCGAGGAGGGGAGATGCAGGGCGGGGCGAGGTGAGATGGGATAGGGTGGAGCGGGGTGGAGCCGGATGAAGATGGTCCGAGACAGCGGCATGGATCGTCGGCCAGAGCTGGCCGGATGGCTTGGCGCCGCTGCATAATGCACGTGGCCGGCGCGGCCGCATCGCCTCGTCCGACGCCAGGCCGTAAGCGGCCAAACCGCAGCCGCCCGCGCCGTTTATCGAGCCGTCCGATCCCGCCTCCGTCCCACGCCCCCTCGCGACTGACCCATCTCCTGCCACGTACCTTGTATTCCGTGGTATATGTAGCGAATCAGGAGTTCTAATTCCTCAGGATTCATACCGGGAGAGGTGTCTCAGTGCATCAACTGATGTCACTGCAGGACCTGTGACCGAGAGGTACTAGGTTTGAGTCCCGACAGTAGCAAGATTTTCGACACTAACTCGACTCAGCTAGGTCGAATTCAGTCGCTGTCTGGAGAATTCTAGAGGCCGGCTGCTCTGATCGGTAGTTTTCCGCGGTTTCTCCGATCAACATTAGGCAAATGCCGGAATAGTACCCTAGCAAATGGGCCACGGACCGTGCCCGATCTTTCCTTCCCAATCCTTCTTCTGTCCTACTCCTTACACACACTTACACTAACATGCACTAAATTACCACACATGCTGGAAGACCGGTCGAGAGCTTAGAGCTCGTCCCGGCTGGGGCGGGGCCCTTCTGGTGGGAGATACCTGGTAGGGGAAACACCGCTAGCCGACGGTAGGTCGGCGCTGGATCTCGGTATCCAGCGGGGGCAAGATCACCGCCACATCCGGAGACAAGCATCCTGGGAAAAGTCCTCTTACGGGACTAATGACAGTAGTTGACGCGCCCGGAATCACTAAAACCAACCAACCAACCAACCAACCTCGGGATTCATCGTCATCCAGTCACGCCTTAATAGCCTATCTTCAACTCTTCTCTTAATCCTTACTGTTATGCTCAGAAACAAAAAGAAATAACAAATAAGAATTTATTTTACAAGTGTTTGCCAAGTCCAAAACGTACAAAAAAAGGAAGCCAATTAATATTATACGAAGGAGAATAATAAAAAAATCGAAGCTTAGTCACCGTAACCAGTTATTTCTATAGCACATTTCAACTTATGCAGAAAACACTGATTATGGCAACTCAATTTCTAGGCTATCCCTGACGTTCTAAACCCCCAGGTGAAGATTCGCACCTGTCACTCGCGGTTCGATTACTTCGCCCCCGGTGCTCTTCCTTTGGTTCATCGCTCGCCGCTTCCTCCACGGCAGGCGCGCCGCCTCTCCACCGCGCGCGCGCTCTTTAGCTTTCCACGCGAACATAACAGTTATTACTTTTTATATGTCTAATGGTTCTTGAGTTTGGGTCACAAAAAAGAGAACAGACACTTTACATTGCCGACGTTTCGGCCATATATTTGGCCTACATCAGGGCTACAGAACAGATAACATTTATTTACATAAATATGTACAGTGCACCATTTCATTAAAGCTATAATTAGTTAGTTTATTAACAATGTAATTTAGTTGATTGTTACCTGTAAGGTTATGCATAATGTACGTTGTGCATTCTACATATCCCTATTGTCTATGTAGTTCCATCTCACATAAATTATACGGGGTTCAACTCTGATAGGCATTTTGCACGTGTTGTGTATCCGCCTCTGATAGCGTGTGTTAAGCTGCAATAGTGATGCCAACTTATGAAACATGAAATACGAAATTGTCTGTTTACATGTACAAAATACTTATTCACACCGAAAAAATTAAATAAATAAATAAAAATACAATTACTTTTTATTTTCTCGATAGTGCTTACCCACTATAAAGTATTGTATTGCTGCGGGAAAAAAGGCAAATTTTCGATAGTGCAATGAGGCCATTGCTGGTCGCCGGACCCAAACTCACCCCTCGGTCACGCCAATTAGGCCAGTCCCTGATTTGACACGGCTCAGCGCAAGACGCGCGAACACGTGCCTGTCGTTCTAATCAAAGATTTACGACTAGGGTGGGATTGTCTCCCGGGGACAGCCCTTCAGGCAAAGAGCGGGCGGCTGCCCGCCCACGTTTACACTAGGCACCGGAACAAGTGAATTATAGAGATCCCGGCTAAGTAATCCCATAGGACTCATATAATCATCACGGAGACAGCAGAAAGGACTGCTTTGTTCATTTCTGGTGTACTGGCCAAAACACACGCACAACAAAGACCACCAATCAGGCGCCCAGAAAATGACGTTAGTTAGAAAATGCCCTATCGGCTTCCGACTCGCGTCGAATATTCTAGAAACTGAGATTTCGACCAATAACATTTAAAATTCCGATCACGTGAAGGAGCGATGTACGAAATTAGAAAAGAGAGTGGGGATGCGACGCAGGAAGCTCGAGAGAGGAGGATTTTTGGCAGAAGACAGAAGGCGAGAGAACGGCATAGAAAAGAGACTGCTGTGTTGAGGAGAGGTAGTTGGAGCCGGCGATTAGTGTTGGCCGACCAACAGAGTGCAAGCCGCCCCGTTTGAAAGCACAAAACTGGAATTTATTCCATTTCAACGGGCCGGCGTTGATCCGTAAGGATCGATTGTGCAGCCGAGTTATCGAGGCTGACCTGGTACGGAGTGGGGTGGCGTTTGACGGCCTCCTCCGATACCCACCGATCGGAGCTTTTTTTCATCCATTTCCTGACTACGGGCGGCGGATCTGCGAAGGATTGGAACGGGAAGGAACGCTAGCACCGCACGTATTGCTGCTTCCGGATGGCTGCGCCTTGCTACAACGCGGTTCGCGGCAGCGTTTGTTTTGAGGACGACCACAGATGTGCAATCATCGAAAGAGGTAGAATGAACGACTATCATTTTTGTACTAATTCTAAAGACATTCAAAAAAGAGTCATCTAATGTAAAAAAATAATATAGAGTTTAATTTAAGAGACTTTCCGACCAATTTGTATTAGAAAAAAAAGCAATAAACGTGTTCTCGCCATTCAGGCGATTGACACTTAAAATGGAACATAACCTTGTAATTATTGTAAAGTAGTAATAGTAGCAAACCCAGTGCATGCCCTCATTCAAGAGTGCTCACCCCTGAGGTTCTCATATGCCGGTGCCAGGTGACAGGTAAATGCCCGTTTGGCGCCCTTCATTTATAAATTTAACGTGCACACCTGTCAGCTGATTACCGACACACTTCTGTGTGACGGTGTTTTCCCCACTTTTGTGAGGTATCCAGACCGCGTGCTACGCGCATTGCTCACATGCGTGGGTAGCCGTATGCGGCAGGTCAGGTTCATCACAATAGAACGACTCTTATTGCCGGGCCCAGGTAAAAAATGGATAAATCTCTTCCCTATATATAGTAAATTACTTCCGCTAACACGTTGTGTAGTCAGAATGCAGGTTTTGTGGGTCCTTGATACTGGAAAATTGATTGTCGGCAAAACGTTTGTCAGACTTTGTACAAAGCTAGCGGCTAAACCGTAAGCACAATTTTTGCCAAAACTGATTCTTCGCAATAGATCCGGCTGTTGTCGGGGTTCCTTGAACTTGAAACAGATATTTTAATTTTGTAGGGAACTTTACATGAAGCCCCTGGAATATATTCAAAATTTAAAAAAGCACCAAGTATTTTGATTAAATTTGGACTTCGGATATCATAAAGGGCGCTTAAGCAAATGATGCAGGTCTCAATTTCGTTGAAATTTCTGATTTTTCGAAAAAAAATAATTTTGGCGTCTTCTTATAACTAGAATTATGAAGATACATTTTCTCTTAATGAAAAGTGTTCATCAGAAACAGATACAGGACAAATAAGATCGTGTTCAATTTTTAGAAAAGATGAGCATTTTTTTTCATAATTTTGTGACAAAGATAGGAATTTTGAAAATTTTCAGCTCCAAGTTTTGTCTTCAAGTTTTTCATATGTAGCAAAAAGCTATAAAGATATCAGTGAGTGTTTCCATTTTCGGCGCACTCTCCGTATTTTGGAAAATTGTAAAAAAATTGAAATGGTATATTGGAATTTCGCGCGCTAAGTTTGACGGTTGTCAGTTGGCACATTCGCAAATCGCAACAAAGTGGCTTCAAAATTTTTCGAATTCATCCCGTTGTTGTCGGTCGTGATGATTTTATGATGTAGATAATATTCGTTTGAAAAGAAATAAATTGAAGGAATATAATAAACAGTATTGCTAGACGTACCTCATATTTATACCAGGATTTTAATGAGGAGGATGAAGACATCCTGGTCCGCTTAAATACCGGGATTTTAAATCTACGTAATTAATTTACGATTCGTATAATGTTCTGTATTCAATTATAATTTAACAGGAACACCAATATTACAAATAACTGTGATATTGGTGAAAATACTGCAAAAACATGAAGAGTGGCATAGGAAGGTATATGAGTCCAGCCCGTGCTATAGAAGAAAAGGATACAGCGTCTTCGTCTTCCGTTTACGGTGGAAAGATTTTTTTCTTTCCGTCACCTTTCTTTCTATTTAGTTTATTGACAGAAAAATGAATTGATATCGATTTAAATTTAACAAACTTCCTGTGCGCGTTAAAAACATAATAGAGTTACAATATGAACAATTTCAGAATCAATTGTCATTAGCAGTAGATATTTTAGTGAAAGTATCAGCATTTTTGAAGGTTGGTACTGGGATACACCTTTAATCGTATGGCAACGCTGGTAATAAATTTAACTTAGAACTAACAAACACATTTCTTTACTTGAAGACTTCGTAATGACACCGTAGGTTCGTGTTATACATCCATTTATAAGATTATATATTGGATGTCCCTAACTTCTAGATGTTTAATTTATACGTGAGATTTTCCGTGCTTCTTTATATAATCGGCTGCAAATATTGTAACAGTTGCGATTTACTCATGTTTGTTTCTTTGTAGTAATACGAAGGGGCTACTCTTTCTGATTAGCGAAATAGTTGAAGATATCCACCGAAGGCGCTTCATTTGAATTGGTTTGGACTTTTTCAAGTGATGGCAGAAATTGCAACAATATAATATTATGTAACCGTTCCCGATAAAGCTAGAAAGTATGTTCTGTCGTAGCACTTATGTCGTAGCACACTAGTTATGTCCGTTATCATTTCGAAGAATTTATTGCTTTAATAGAATATTGTAAGGCGATGGTGTAATGATGGTATTAAAAGATAAATGTAAAGAATTTATTAATTACGCCTCATGCGAGAAGCAAACAAATCATGAACCGTGTTATCATTTCTACATTTTCCTATTCTTCTGATAGTCTTCATTCCATTTCCGATTCATTTCCTTTCAACGTTGTAGTTTTGTGTTCTATTGTTGCTATTTACCGTCCTCATCCTCACGGGGATATTTTCAAGGAGTAAAATTGTCTATTAGAATGAAAACCAATAATTAGGAGACAATTATTGGTTTTCAAATATCGTTGTGATTGCTGGATAATTTGTATTATAATGAAACTTTATAATGACTGGCATTATGAAACGAGCTGTAGTGATCTAATACGAGAATTATACAATGAAAGTAACAAAGAGTATGAAACAGACATAACAATTGATAATTTGTTGTTTCTATCGCTTTTGTTTGCATTCGTGCACCCGAAACGCCGATTGATTTCTATACCTGGCGGATCAGCTCATTTGTTTCATTGACTTCATGGGAACATACACTTCAATGACTACTTTGGTTCACGTATATTTCAGTTTCACCGGCCAGAAAAAACATTATTTGGATTCAGGAGAAAATGACAAATTAGGTGCCATTGCTCTGGAAAGGTAGGGCATCAAGCCGTACTCCTCCTCTATCTACTCTCACAAATCAGTACACTTGCACACGCACACACACCCACACACACATACATGAACACCAAGTGATGTATGTCCTTTGGCACGACAGCTCTTTACGAGCTAAGGCCCCCAACAGCGTCCAGGCCTCGCGGCAATGAGTTAAGGAGTACGTGTGGTTAGCACATAGCGATCCCAACGCCGTATCTCTGGTCTTCTCAACCTGAGAAGGGAGCTTTCTCATCGCCACACAGCAACAGATACTGGCTCATTGCAAGCAAAGCGCGCAGTTAATTTTTGCCCCGACCGGGAATCGAACCCGGGGTTGCGCCGTGGAAAGCGAGCACGCGATCTTAACTTCAAGAACATTATCATATAAAAAGAGGTTGCGAATGATTGATTAGGAATAATTACGAATGAGAATTTTTAAAATAAGAAACTAATGATTGGTATGAACTGACAGGATTGGTTGAAGTCACATCGAACAATCAGGAAAAACGCATTTCTGTTTCAGAATTTTCTGAGAGACGTGAAGGAAGCCTGACATTAATGCTCTTTCGTTGAGTAGGCTAGTGACCAACAGCGAATACTGAATTTCATCTAGGTGTGAGGGAGCTGTACAAGAGATTTAGGCTAGTTCCGAAGAGTAAATAGTAAATTTTAAAATCTAGAAAAGGGTACATTTAAATAGAATATATAACTTATATATTTATTGAATAAACATGAAATTAATTTATTTTAATTAATCAGTCCGTTGTGTTCAATCTAGCGCATGCAAGTACTGAAAACTGGCTGCATTTCGTTATGAATCCATAAGAGTAAGCCGAAAACTTTATGAAATACGATGGCAATTAAAAAATCTCGCAAATTCAGTGAAAACGTGAAATTAAATATGGTATGCTAAACATTTACAACTCTCGTAAATTTAGTGAGCCTTCAACAACTAGAGGGGAACATTTTGCGAAAATCCTCGCCTTTTATACGGTGTAATATTCAGGGAAAAACACATAATACACCGACTTTTTAGCAAGATAATATAAACATTAATGTCTATCACTTGATACTTGTTGCACTTTCTCTGTGAGAAATAATGCTATTTCTTTGCCTGCTCATTTAACAAGTCTTTATCCTATATTATTTCAGTACTTAGTTAGATGAGTTTTGAGAGTCTCACATGCAACCAAACTGTGAAGGAAGATTGTATAATTACTTCAAATGTTGATTTTAAGAAAGTGTTGGGAATTATTCCATGAACGTCTATCTAAAATAATGAAACGATTTTAAAATATCTCTAAGTATTTATTCATAATATGCCCAACGTTGGGTATTGCCATTTTGAAACGATTTTTAACCCTAACATAATGTGCCCGACTTTGTGCAATCCAATCTGAAATGTGTTTGCAGTTCTGAAGTTATAAGTGCTTCAAACGATTGACCTTAGTTATGTATTTATGCCCGACGTTCCCACGTTCTTTAATTAAATATTACTTATGTGGGCCGACGTCCCATCCAGTACGAACTAGGTAATTGCTGAAAATGTATTTTGTTAGGAAGAACACAAGATAGATGATTTGCGGAGTCTGTCTATTAATAAAAATCAGCCTTCATGTTTCGATAACACAATTAAATTATTTATTGCTGATATTTTCCAGTCTTATTTACAATATTGTACTTTGTAAATTATTCAGTATGTCATCAAATTGATTATAGATTTTGTTAATTGAAATTTAACACGTTGACTGCCACGTGGCGCCATGTGGCACCACACGTTATGTTTCCTTTTTTATTTATTTATTTACTTATTTATTTACGTCAAAAAACAGTTAAAACTGCGTATGACGTGCTATGGGGAAAACTGAAATGTGTGCACATTTTCAAAATTCTGTGATCCCTACACTAAGTCATATACTACTTAAATTTTGAATTTTTGAAAGGGAGAAAAAAAAAGAAAAAAAACTCCCATGTAATAAAATCTATTTTCAAGGATAAACAAGCAATAAGTTTTGAGTTTTGAAAGGGAGAAAAAAAAACAAAAAAAACTCCCATGTAAAAATCTATTTTCAAGGGTAAATAAGCAATAAATTTTGAATTTTGAAAGGGAGAAAAAAACAAAAAAACTCCCATGTAAAAAAATCTATTTTCAAGGGTAAATAAGCAATAAATTTTGAATATTGAAAGGGAGAAAAAAAACAACAAAAAAAAAACTCCCATGTAATAAAATCTATTTTCAAAGATAAATAAGCAATAAATTTTGGCTCTTATTACTTCCTGCCGCGACAACATGGAAACGATGTTGCGTCCTTTGTTACGTCCTTTGTTGCGCGCGTGGCGCCATATGTCGCTCGCGTCAGTTTGAATTCTCTGATCATTTTTGAGACTTGGAAAACTGATACATGTGTTATTAGTGCTTCGCTCTATTGAGAGAAGTTCACTTTTCGTCTGTGCTACTTATCCTGCGGTTGTCTGCCTGGTGGTGGTCTCTATTATCAGTTCTTTCTACCACGAGTTTGTTCGCGGCAGACGCGCGACTGTGAGGGTCTCAGGTTTCGGAACCTGCCTTATCGCTTCGGAGAAGCAAAACAATGTGTGCCGCACGTGTAGGTGCCCCGTATTCATTTCGATGTTTCATCCTAGTGCCTGTTGCTGACATTTCTTGTCGATATCTAGTGAGGGAAGCATGGCTGCGAAGAGAGTTTCAGAGCAGGATATTAGGGCGCTATTAGAAGATTCAGACAGTGATGATTTTAGCATAAGTGGGATAAGTAGCGATTCTGATTTTGTGCCTCACGAAAGTAGTAGCAGCGATAGTGATGTAAGTGAAGACGGACCTCCTGATAGCGATGCTGAGTCTGATGGCGGCGCGGACGGTGCTTCTTTTAGTACGAGAAGGGTGAGTGTGTGGAGCGACTATTCTGGTCGACAACAGCAATTCACTTTCTCTCTTACCCAAAACACAAATTTGGAGGGTGAACCTGAGACGATGGATCCCCATGATTTTTATAAATTATTTTTATCCGAAGACATAATTGAAATGATGGTTGAGGAAACAAATAGAAATGCAGCACAGGTGATCCAAAAATCTCGATCCAAACGCACCAGCCGTCTAAACGAATGGCAGGACACCACGAAGGATGAGATGAAAAAGTTTCTTGGGTTGAAAATGTGGATGGGTCTTGTAAAAATGCCTTCCATTGATAGTTACTGGAGCAAATTACCCCTCTACTCAAATGGCGTTGCACAAAAAACGATGCCAAGAAACAGATTTCAAATTCTTTCGAGATTTTGGCATTTTAGTGACAACAAAGTAGCAAGAGAAAGAACTGACAAAGTTCGACCTCTTGTGGAAGCTATTAAGAAAAATTTTATTCTAAGACATTCTCCAGGAGAATTTCTGGTTATAGATGAGTCTATGGTTCCATGGCGTGGTCGTCTAAACTTTCGGCAATATCTTCCAGGAAAGGCACACAAGTATGGGGTAAAAATTTTTAAACTGTGTGACGAGAAGGGTTATGTGTATGATTTCATAATTTATTCTGGGAAAGGTTTTATGCCCGATGGATCAGGGAGCATGGCTACAAAAGTAGTTTTAAATATGGAGCCATATCTTGATTGTGGACGCACAGTGTGCACGGACAACTTTTATTCTTCTATGGAATTGGCGGAGGCATTATTGCAAAGAATAACGCACTTCGTAGGCACATATCGTAAAAATAGAAAAGGTTTTCCTCGTGAGGTGGTAGCCACAAAATTGAAGAAAGGAGAAATTGTATCTCAAGAAAATGACAGTGGGGTTGTTGTTATGAAATGGTTAGATAAAAGGGAAGTGTGTATGATGTCAACAAAATGGAATGGTATCTTGGAAGGAACTGGAAAAATGAGAAGAGATGACCAAGAAATCAAAAAGCCACAGATGGCCATTTACTATAACAAAATTAAAGGAGGCATAGATATTGCAGATACTTTGGCTGCATACCATTCTTCACTGAGGAAGACTGTGAGGTGGTATCATAAAGTAGCTGATGACTTGCTTTTCGGAACTTGTGTGGTAAATGCTTGAATTTTGTACAGCAACACTTGCTCTACTGGTAGAAGAATGAAACTAGAGGAGTTTCGAAGAAAAATCGTGCAGAATTTGCTGGGAATAACAGATAATACTGTCGACAGGACCGTCAAAAAACAAACCATTACCTGGAGGAATCAGACTACATGCAAGGAAAAACCCAAAAAGGTAAAATGATAAATGCAATACAAAAAAATAAAATTTGTTTATAGGTGTACAATGAATTTATTCTTTTCAGAACCGCAAGACGACGTTGCTGTCGTTGCTACACCAATCTTAAGAAAGCATTGGGTAGAGTTCAGGCAGGCAACAAGGCACCACGGGTATCAACCAGATGCAAGACTTGCCCAGACAAGCCTTACTTATGTATTAATTGTTTTGAACCATTTCATAGAAATGAATAATATTTGATTGAAATTGATAAATACCATTATTTACAATATTCTTTAATCTGCTATTCTCATTCAAACCTTTAAAATCGTTCAACGAGAGAGTGTGGAACCTTCCGACACTTCACCAGAGATGTGGTGCCATATGGCGCCCATAGAAAAATTACGAACTGACAAAGCAACTGTGGCGCCATATGGCACCACGCATGATAATATCACCATTAGAAAGATCTGAAATAATTAATATTTGTAATTTTTACCAGAGATTTTTCTGATCAAAATTGATGAAGTTATCGCCTCGGCAAACTAGGGTAGTTTCACGAATATCGACTTGGCAGTCAACGTGTTAAAGAAACTCCTGAAAATCGGAAAGTTGGTAATACCCCCCCATGTTGAACTTTTCAAATTTCGACCGGACATCGAAACTCTTGAAAACTAGCGTCCTAACTCGAAATTTAATGGCGATTACAATGGTGAAGATCATTTTTCTCTCTGCGGCTTCGTTTTCTTAGAATTCGCAAAAACGTTCATTAGTATAAGAAATATTGAAAATATACTGTAGAGAGAAAAACCGTCTGTAAGCCGTGCTTTTCGTCCGATTGAGACAAATGAGGACATTTTCTGAATCTACTCACTCTCCTGAACGCGCCTGTGCTTTTAGAATTGCAAAATTCGCATTAGTTTAGGAGATATGAGCGTTTAAAGAAATTCCTGAAAAATGGGAAAGTTAGTAATACCCCCCCCGTGTTGAACTTTTCAAATTTCGACCGGACAACGACACTTCTGAAAACTAGCGTCCTAACTCGAAATTTAATGGCGATTACAATGGTGAAGATCATTTTTCTCTCAGAGGCTTCGTTTTCTTAGAATTCGTAAAAACGTTCATTAGTATAAGAAATATTGAAAATATACTGAAAAGAGAAAAACCGTCTGTAAGCCGTGGTTTTCGTCCGATTGAGACAAATGAGGACATTTTCTGAATCTGCTCACTCTCCTGAACGCGCCGGTGCTTTTAGAATTGCAAAATTCGCATTAGTTTAGGAGATATGGGCGTTTAAAGCCAATCCTGAAAAAAGGGAAAGTTAGTAATACCCCCCCCGTGTTGAACTTTTCAAATTTCGACGGGACAACGAAACTTCTGAAAACTAGCGTCCTAACTCGAAATTTAATGGCGATTACAATGGTGAAGATCATTTTTCTCTCTGAGGCTTCGTTTTCTTATAATTCGCAAAAACGTTCATAAGTATAAGAAATATTGAAAATATACTGTAGAGAGAAAAACCGTCTGTAAGCCGTGCTTTTCGTCCGATTGAGACAAATGGGGACATTTTCTGAATCTACTCACTCTCCTGAACGCGCCGGTGCTTTTAGAATTGCAAAATTCGCATTAGTTTAGGGAGATATGAGCGTTTAAAGAAATTCCTGAAAAATGGGAAGTTAGTACTCTGTTGAACTTTTCAAATTTCGACCGGACAACGAAACTTCTAAAACTAGCGTCCTAACCTCTGAAATTTAATGGCGATTTACAATGGTGAAGATCATTTTTCAGACGTTTTCTTAGAATTCGCAAAACGTTCATTAGTATAAGAAATATTGAAATATACTGGAAAAGAGAAAAACCGTCTGTAAGCCGTGGTTTTCGTCCGATTGAGACAAATGAGGACATTTTCTGAATCTACTCACTCTCCTGAACGGGCCGGTGCTTTTAGAATCGCAAAATTCCCATTATTTTTAGAGATATGAGCGTTTAAAGCCAATCATGAAAAATGGGAAAGTTAGTAATACCCCCCCCTGTTGAACTTTTCAAATTTCGACCGGACAACGAAACTTCTGAAAACTAGCGTCCTAACTCGAAAATTTATGGCGATTACAATGGTGAAGATCATTTTTCTCTCTGAGGCTTCGTTTTCTTGAAATTCGCAAAAACGTTCATAAGTGTAAGAAATATTGAAAATATACTGAAAAGAGAAAAACCGTCTGTAAGCCGTGGCTTTCGTCCGATTGAGACAAATGAGGACATTTTCTGAATCTACTCACTCTCCTGAACGCGCCGGTGCTTTTAGAATTGCAAAATTCGCATTAGTTTAGGAGATATGAGCGTTTAAAGAAATTCTGAAAAATGGGAAAGTTAGTAATACCCCCCTGTTGAACTTTTGAAAATTCCGACCGGACAACGAAACTTCTGAAAACTAGCGTCCTAACTCAAAATTTAATGGCGATTACAATGGTGAAGATCATTTTTCTCTCTGAGGCTTCGTTTTCTTAGAATTCGAAAAAACGTTCATTAGTATAAGAAATATTGAAAATATACTGAAAAGAGAAAAACCGTCTGTAAGCCGTGGTTTTCGTCCGATTGAGACAAATGAGGACATTTTCTGAATCTACTCACTCTCCTGAACGCGCCGGTGCTTTTAGAATCGCAAAATTCGCATTATTTTTAGAGATATGAGCGTTTAAAGCCAATCATGAAAAATGGGAAAGTTAGTAATACCCCCCCCTGTTGAACTTTTCAAATTTCGACTGGACAACGAAACTTCTGAAAAGTACCGTCCTAACTCGAAATTTAATGGCGATTACAATGGTGAAGATCATTTTTCTCTCTGAGGCTTCGTTTTCTTTAAATTCGCAAAAACGTTCATAAGAATAGAAAATATTGAAAACATACTGAAAAGAGGAAAACCGTCTGTAAGCCGTGTTTTTCGTCCGATTGAGGCAAATGACATTTTCTGAATCTACCCGCTCCCCTGAACGCGACGGTGCTTTTAGAATTGCTAAATTCGCATTAGTTTAGGAAATATGAGCGTTTAAAGCCAATCCTGAAAATTGAGAAAGTTGGTAATACCCCCCCCTGTTGAACTTTTCGAATTTCGACCGGACACCGAAACTTGTGAAAACTAGCGTTCTAACTCGAAATTTAATGGCGATTACAATGGTGAAGATCATTTTTCTCTCTGAGGCTTCGTTTTCTTTAAATTCGCAAAAACGTTCAGAAGTTTAAGAAATATTGAAAATATACTGAAAAGAGGAAAACCGTCTGTAAGCCGTGGTTTTCATCCGAAGGAGAAAATTAGGACATTTTCTGAATCTACTCACTCTCGTGAACCCGCCGGTGCTTTTAGAATTGCAAAATTCGCATTAGTGTAGGAGATATGAGCGTTTGAAGCCAATCCTGAAATATGGGAAAGTTAGTGATACTCCCCCCTGTTGAACTTTTCAAATTTCGACCGGACAACGAAACTTCTCAAAACTAGCGTCCTAACTCGAAATTTGCTGGCGATTACAATGGTGAAGATCATTTTTCTCTCTGAGGCTTCGTTTTCTTTAAATTCGCAAAAACGTTCATAAGTATAAGAAATACTGAAAATATACTGAAAAAGAGAAAAACCGTCTGTAAGCCGTGGTTTTCGTCCGATTGAACAAATGAGGACATTTTCTGAGATCTATACTCTCCTGAACGCGCCGGTGCTTTTAGAATTGCAAAATTCGCATTAGTTTAGGAGATATGAGCGTTTAAAGCCAATCATGAAAAATGGGAAAGTTAGTAATACCCCCTGTTGAACTTTTCAAATTTCGACCGGACAACGAAACTTCTGAAAACTAGCGTCCTAACTCGAAATTTTATGACGATTACAATGGTGAAGATCATTCTTCTCTCTGAGGCTTCGTTTTCTTTAAATTCGCAAAAACGTTCATAAGTTTAAGAAATACTGAAAATATACTGAAAAGAGAAAAACCGTCTGTAAGCCGTGGTTTTCGTCCGATTGAGACAAATGAGGACATTTTCTGAATCTACTCACTCTCCTGAACGCGCCGGTGTTTTTAAATTGCAAAATTCGCATTAGTTTGGGAGATATGGGCGTTTAAAGCCAATCATGAAAAATGGGAAAGTTAGTAATACCCCCCTGTTGAACTTTTCAAATTTCGACCGGACGAAACTTCTGAAAACTAGCGTCCTAACTCAGGGGTACATGGCGATTACAATGGTGAAGATCATTTTCTCTCTGAGGCTTCGTTTCTTGAAATTCGCAAAAACGTTTCATAAGTATAAGAAATACTGAAAATATACTGAAAGAAAAACCGTCTGTAAGCCCGTGGTTTCGTCCGATTGAGACAAATGAGGACATTTTCTGAATCTACTCACTCTCCTGAACGCGCCGGTGCTTTTAGAATTGCAAAGTGGCATTAGTTTAGGAGATATGAGCGTTAAAGCCAATCATGAAAAATGGGAAAGTTAGTCATACCCCCCCCTGTTGAACTTTTCAAATTTCGAACGGACAACGAAACTTCTGAAAACTAGCGTCCTAACTCGAAATTTAATGGCGATTACAATGGTGACGATCATTTTTCTCTCTGAGGCTTCGTTTTCTTTAAATTCGCAAAAACGTTCAGAAGTTTAATAATATTTAAAAAATACTGAAAAGAGGAAAACCGTCTGTAAGCTGTGGTTTTCGTCCGATTGAGACAAATGAGGACATTTTCTGAATCTACTCACTCTCGTGAACCCGCCGGTGCTTTTAGAATTGCAAAATTCGCATTAGTGTAGGAGATATGAGCGTTTGAAGCCAATCCTGAAAAATGGGAAAGTTAGTAATACCCTGTTGAACTTTTCAAATTTCGACCGGACAACGAAACTTCTGAAAACCAGCGTCCTAACTCAGGGTACATGGCGATTACAATGGTGAAGATCATTTTTCTCTCAGAGCCTTCGTTTTCTTAGAATTCGCAAAAACGTTTATTAGTATAAGAAATATTGAAAATATACTGAAAAGAGAAAAACCGTCTGTAAGCCGTGGTTTTCGTACGATTAAGACAAATGAGGACATTTTCTGAATCTACTCACTCTCCTGAACGCGCCGGTGCTTTTAGAATTGCAAAATTCGCATTAGTTTAGGAGATATGAGCGTTTGAAGCCAATCCTGAAAAATGGGAAAGTTAGTAATACCCCCTGTTGAACTTTTCAAATTTCGACCGGACAACGAAACTTCTCAAAACTAGCGTCCTAACTCGAAATTTGATGGCGATTACAATGGTGAAGATCATTTTTCTCTCTGAGGCTTTGTTTTCTTTAAATTCGCAAAAACGTTCATAAGTATAAGAAATACTGAAAATATACTGAAAGAGAAAAACCATCTGTAAGGTGTATTGGTCGTCCGAATTAGGCAAATGAGTTTATTTTCTGAATCTACTCACTCTCGTGAGCGCGCCGGTGCTTTTAGAATTGCAAAATTCGCAGTAGTTTAGAAGATATGAGCGTTAAAGGCAATCCTGGTAAAACGGAAAATTCATAATCCCCCTCCCTGTTGAACTTTTCAAATTTCGACCGGACA
>BLKR01011731.1:0-28347 GCA_011170035.1 Teleogryllus occipitalis
ACAAAAATCAAATTTTTGTACACTGAAAAACAGGAATTTGTATTTCCACAAAGTGGTGTACAGAAGCTAAGTATTGCAAGAAGAAGAATGCTGAAACTTTCGTTGGGTCAATATCATGGTGTAGAAGAATATAGTGAACCCTCGGCTATGGGGAACTTACATTACAAATAAGCATAAGACTACTCGGTTACAGTGAACCGGAACCTCGGCTATAATGAACCTAGGAAATACGCCCTGGAAATTAATTATCTCCTGGAACAGAATATATCACCTCAGTGTCACAAATTCCAACACTAGGCAGCTTGAAAAAAAACATCGTCGGCCAAAGGCTATAATACAAATTCGTTTCCCCTGAGGTGAAGGTAGGGGACCAAGAATAGATGTCACCTTACTGATGACCTTATGCTACTCAGTTACACTGCGGAAACGAAGGTCGTGTCTTGCGTGGGTTACAACTGGCGACGGCGACGCGCAATTGGTTGCTTCAGTTTCAATCTTGGCGTCATTTGATATTCCGCTGAACAAAGCGCGTTGAGTTCTACGTAGGCGACAGGAAGCGGGGGAATGCAACAGCCTGGCGATATCCGCCGTCCCGCGCGGAAAAGCGATCAGTTGCATTAGCCGCTTGCGCCATTCCGCTGCCGAATGCATCTCGCGTATTATTAGGCGAGTAAAAGGGCCTTCCGAGAATGGGACGGTTCCGACAGTGCAAGAGGCATTGAAGGGTGTCATAACTGCATTATGATAATTAGACAGATCAATGCAGAATCAATTATAGAGGGAGCACGAATTCTAGAGAAGGATCTACAGAAAGTACTAATGAAAAAGTACGAAGAAAAGAAAGTACTGATGAAAAAGAACAATTGAAAAGAAATTGAATTTTTAAGGACAAATAAAGATATTGAAATTTTCAGTTCGTGCTAATAATGTGTTTTTCTGGATCTCTATATTAATAAAAATATTCGTTATGGAGAACTTCTATTTAATTTTGACATCATCGGATATAGTAAACCTTGGATGTAAATATCTCGGAACCATAAATATTAGTACCGAGAAGTTCATTATAACCGGAGTCGACTGTACAAAATTCAAAATTTTTCAGTATCGTCCTACTACTTCAATATTGAAATCAGAGATTTTTTCCTAATGACCTTTCTTTTTTAAAACTCATCTTTAAATAAGGTCATTATATTTTTTTCGAAAAATGAGTAGTTTATGCGTAATTTTATGTGAAATATAGGCACTATTTTCAACCATTGTATTCTCAAAACGACTTCAAATTTTTTCTTTAATTTTTCCACCAAGATATAGCTTCAGATGCTTAAAAATGGTGCAGGTCTCATTTTCTATTTTCTAAAAAAGCAAATTTACATTATTGAAGATACAGACATGTTTCCTTAATGAAATCTGTTCTAAAAAATTGCTCTTTAAATAAGCGTATGAAATGTTTGGGGGAAAACTAGCAGTTTTCACGAAATTTTTGCTTCAAGTGAAGACAATTTGTAAAAATGAATATTCTAAAAAATGGCTCCAATGTTTTTTTTTAAAATCTTGAGGGATAAAGGAAAGAACGCTTAAAGATGACGCACGTCTCTTTTCGTTGAACTCTGAATTTTCGAAAATTCAAAAAAGGTACAAAAAATACGACAAAAATATGCTGTTATATCCCACTAGTTTAAACATTTGTTGGGGAATCCATAAAGAATCGATCGGACAAAAACTCGGAAATGATCGATCAAAACTCTCTCCCTCTAGACGCGTGTTCTCATTTTTGCAGTTGATCATTTTGAGCTTATGTACGGTTCTCCCTTATTCAGCTGTTCTCAAAAGCCACAAGAAATTTATCACGTGCAAGCAGTCTCCCGATAAATCCATTGGGTTCTTCGCTCCGATTGCCGTGAATAGCGGGCAAAACCTCATCTGCCAGGGCTGATTCCGGCTTGCAGAAAACGATGATCCCCATGAAGAAATCCGCCCATCTACCTGCCTACGTACTATATAGAACGACGCCTTCTTAAACTTTCATAAATATTGCAAAAATTAAGTCGTTTCTCATATGTGCATTTTATATGGTATTCGCGACAGGAATTGGAATAAATTGAAACACAAATCTTCACCTTGACAAAACAAAATAATAGTAAATACAACCTTGTCTGCCAAAACTCTCATATTTTCGACAATGTGAAATTCGACTCTCCATTCATTGTTCCAGAAATTATTCAACTCTCCCCAGGTGCAAGAACATTTACGTGACACCTATTGAACAGGTCCAACCATGCAACGCGCCTTCAGGTTGGCTTCTTGCCGGTTCGCCTGAACGCGCGGCACCTCGTTGCCTGCCAGGGCGATCGGCCGCCCGCTCGTCGCGGCGCTTGCAGAGAACGATCATCCGCGTGAAGCCGCGCCGCCAGGCGCCCACCTGCGTGCTTCCGGGCGATCCGCCACGCCCCCCTCCAGCCATTCACCGGGGGCAGCCAGCGCTCCCCGCCGGCGGGTCGCGCTCGGCCCATCAATTGGGATTTGCCGCCGACGTTCCTCAAACACACCGCCCCGCCATTTGGGACGGAGTTTTCATGCGGACCTTGTGAGGGCGTTCGCGAAGGCTAAGCCTCCTTCCTGGACCCGGCTAAGCCCGGAGACGGCGTTTGGGCTGGAACTAAAACCGAATTCTTAGAAAAGATGCCATGCAAAAAATACATACGCAGCAGGGTCGTCGTTCCTCGGAAAACATTATTTGCGATTTGTAGTAATGCTCTGTAACGTCGCAAACATTGCATTTTGTTGTAAGGGAGACCAAAGTAGGGTATACCGTCCAAAAACATAATTTTCTAAATTTCTTCAATTCATCTTTTTAGACGGAAATATTGTCACATTCTCAAATAATCTTAAAACAAATCGATTGATTAAGGTTTTCACTGTTTGTGAGCATTCAAAAAATATTTGGTATGGATCAACAGATAAATATTTAGAATGCATCCCACACACGAGTTAGTGCGACAGTCTACTAAGAATGTCACCCATTCATTTTCCTCCGTCATAGTGTAACCTTGATATGTGAGCACCAGAAATTTTATGTTGTATGTTCTGTGTTCGTCCCTGTTTTCTGATCTATGCATCTCTCAAAAATCAATTAACAAACTTATAAAATTAAACTATTGCTTGTTCAAGGAAATATTCGCAAAAGTTTATAAAACATTCGCAAGAATGAAAATTGGAAAGAACGTTTCAGGTGTGAATGATAAATATTATTCTAAACAGTTTCAATCTTCGCCATTGAATTCAACATAATTTTAAAAAAATATATTTTCTTTGTGATATTTGAAAACGAAATTTTCAGATGTGATTGAACATAGAATCTGGAAAATTGAAAAAGTTTGACACATGTTCACCGCCAACTATTTGCTGAGACGGATGAAATGCACCTTTTTAGAGGGTCTGACTTCACCACAATAGAATGTCTTGCGCGTCTCAACTACACAGGAGTTCTTGTGTAATGGAAGGGATGTTAAACATAACACAGAAACTGAGAGATGCTGAATACATCTAATTTGTAAACGTTGTGATATTAACATGGGGCTTGGCAGGTCTCCAGAAATGTTTGACATTTACGAAAACGAAACATGAAGAAAGTGAGTGGCTAATGTAAAGTGAATATCGTTAGGTGCGATAAAATTAATAAAAAATGCTGAGAGTCAAATGTGAACGGCAATGGGTGAATAGCAGACGAAAGAGCTGGAACGGGGAACTTGTCGGGTCCAGTTGAGTCTAGACGGGTCGAGACGGGTCGAGTAGAATCGAGACGACTCGAGATAGGTTGAGACGTGTCGAGACGGTCCGAGAAGGGTCTGATCTAGACGGGCCTATTCGGTTCGGTAGAATCGGGTCGAGTGACGCAAGTCGGATCAGGTCGGGGATGAACAGTGCATGGTGAGGCGATGACAATAATAATTATTGTGAGTTGGGTGAAGGAAGGCTGACGTGAAGAGATGGTTTCGGTAGGGCAGGGCGGGGCCGGGGGAGAGGGATGGAGAAAGACAACGCAGCGGAGGAACAGAGCTCCGAACAACGGTCGGTGTTGCGCCAGCCGCGGACGCCGATCGGCGCGGCTGTTCAAACAGCGCCCGCCCTCTTTCGCATCGATCTCCCCCTTGCGTCGCCTTCACCTGCGTGATTGCCAGGGACACATGAGCTATTCATTGGCCGCCTCATGCGGCTTTCGCTCAAGACGCTGCCGGCGCGCGGGGCCTTTCTTTCGCGCGCCCATTGCCGATTCATGGGGCGACATTGTGGGCCGCTCGCGGGCCACGCACAAAGGGGATCGAGAGGCGCTGCGGAAGGCGGGGCGGCCGAGGCGGCGGCGGCGGCGGTACTGGCGGTGGCGGCGGCGGCGGCGGCGGTGGCCGCGGCGGCGGTGGCGACGGTGGCGACGGAGAAGGCGGCGGCGGCGGTGGCGGCGGCGGCGGTGGCGGCGGCGGCGGCGGCGGCGGCGCGGCAAAGGCGGTGGTGGCGGTGGTGGCGGTGGCGGTGGCGGTGGCGGTGACAGGGGCGGTGACCCAGGGGCGGTGACGGGGGCGGTGACAGGGGCGGTGACGGGGGCTGTATGGCGGTGGCGGCGGTGGCGGTGGCGGCGGCGGCGGCGGCGGCGGCGGCCGCGGCGGCGGCGGCGGCCGCGGCGGCGGTAGCTGCGGTGGCGGCGGCGGCAGGGTAGCGGCGGTGGCGGCGGCGGCGGCGGTGGTGGCGGCGGCGGCGGTGGCGACGGAGACGGCGGCGGCGGCGGCGGCGGCGGCGGTGGCGGCGGTGGCGACGGTGGCGACGGAGAAGGCGGCGGCGGCGGCGCGGCAAAGGCGGTGGTGGCGGTGGTGGCGGTGGCGGTGGCGGTGGCGGTGACGGGGGCGGTGACGGGGGCGGTGGCGGGGGCGGCAGTGGCGGTGGCGGTGGCGGTGGTGGAGGCGGCTCCGGTGGCGTTGGGCGGTGGCGGTAGTGGCGGTGGTAGTGGTGGTGGTGATGGTGGTCGGCAATGGCAGTGGCAGTGGCAGTGACGGCGGTGGCGGTGTCGGCGTCGGCGGCGGTGTTGGTGGCAGCGGCGAGTTGGGGGCGGTCTGGGTGAGCCATAGTAACGAAGCAGGCAGACACAATGTCGTCCACGCAATTTGAGTTTCAAAGCCCTACAACTGTAATTTCAACGGCACTTGGAACTCGTCAATTCTTGTAATAACCGTTTACTATGTATAGCACAAGAACATGCTACTAATGTAAGTAAAAGGAACAACGTTTTGAGCTACAAACCTGATTCTTGTTCACATTCCTGACTCTTGTTCACAGCCCCTAAATAATAAATTACGTGAATGCTCTCGACTGACCTGCGACTTAATGTATATTTCTTTTTTTTAAATTGTGAGTCCGCTTCATTTCAATGAATTACGTTGATATTCAAGTTTTCAAACACGGAATACATATTTCACTAAAATATGAATAAAAGTGACATTTGTTGTACGAAAAACGTCCAGTGCTAGATGGTAATGTTAACCTTGCTGGATGAATCGATATGAAAATGATTATATATATTTCATATATTTAACACATAATGAGCGTGAAGAATCAAAGATATTCAAGCCCTGCCCAAATTGACAAGTGCACAATAGGTGCACACCCAGGGCGCACTCAAGGCAGCTTTCGTGTTCCATTCGACCGCTAGGGCGCACCAGTGCAAAGAAGCCCATGTTCCATTCGCACAATGGCATGGAATCAGGGCGCACTCGGGGCGCCCTAAACTGTACTGACGTACCCAGTGCAGTCCAGGGCACTGGGTTATTTTTAAGTTAGGTACCAAAGTTATGCATGTTGATTTGGATTCGTGGTGAAATTGTGAAGGCAATTGAGGATCTTCTGTCATGCAGGAATACTTCGAATGATGGAGTATATGATGTTTTGCAAAATAAAAATAATAAAAAAAATTAAAATAAATTTTGTGACATACGCAAAATACAGAAAATCAGCTTGTGTTTTCCTAAAATTTTATCTTTAAAACTTCATGTTAACAAATCCACTGCTATTTATAAACCAAAGTGTAGATATGTCTCAATTTCGAAACGCCAACAAAGTGATAATAAAAATAGTGACCTTTACAAACTCATTCAAATATATGTGCCAAGAAATGTTTCTCGCACGCCCATACAAGCGGAAATACTCATGTTAATATTTTTATGGTTTTCAATAACCAAACAATTCTGTAGAAGCCATTCGGTTCAAAATCTTGTGTACTATATCGATCACAGGCAAATCTCAAAAAATGAAATTTCGACACATACGCATTTGAAGGTATCGTAGTTTTTATTAAATAAAGAAATCGCCGTTTAATACTTTATGAATTAAGGAGTAAAAATTACAAAAAAAAATCATTAAAATTCTTCACAAAACATCATAAAAATTAAATCAACGATCATAATTCAAAATTATTAATTTTCGAGTTCCATCAGTGCGACAGACCAAGAACGGCTGTCTATAATCTCACTGCGTAACGCACACGGACTGACTCAGTTGCGGAATCCGTTTCATTCATAGCTGCCCTTCACGCGTATGGGGCAGCACTGTTGCGGAGCGATGACGTATTTGCCCTGCACTAGGTGGGTTTACAACGAATGAAAAACGCTATAAGAAACCCTCGCAAAAATCCGGAATTATATTAGCTCAATTGAAATTGAAAAGAAAATGAGTAACGTGTTCTCACAGGTAAACTTCTCTGCGTCTAATGCCTCAAATGAAAGTATTTTGAATTCTGAAACATGCGCCGAGGTTGATCAATACAGCTTGGCTCTCTGGCACTTCATTACTACAGCAAGGCAAAGAGGATTTTGGAACGCCCCAGAAAAGTTTTATATGTGCAGCATATTTCGTGGAATTCCTCTTTGAGTTAGCCAGGGCCATTTCTGGCAATGAAGTGAAACAGTTTACGTCCTTTCCACTTCTGAGAATGGATCATCTGTAGGAAAATACGATGTTTGTGTTTAATACTTCGCGATTATATGTGATAGTTATTACTCAAGAATTAAATTGTCAATTTTCTTCAAAATATGTTTCGACTTTTACTTTTCCACCTGAACACATATCTAACATGAAAATTTTCAACAAATATTACTTCAATAGAAATTATTTTGATTGACGAACAATATTTTAGAAATGCAAGTTAGAATTATTAGTAGCGTATCTTGGACATCTGCTCTTCAGATAGATATTTATTTTATCAAATTAGGGTTAATCATTATGCAGTGGTAGAATTAGATAAGATTACTTTAACTGCGTAAGTACAAATTCAACAGATATATCAGCAAACGAGAGAGAATTTTAAAGATGTCTTCATTACAGACTATGTAGATGTCGGAGTTATAACACGTTTCTCTTGTTAAATGCAATTTCCTTCATAACTAATAATTTTATCATTACGATAATATGATAAAATATGTTCCGGAAAGTGTGAGACCTATTCACACATTCGTCAAAAATTAAATTCATCGTACGTCCGCATCAACTGTCCAATAATTTCGATCGGACAACAAAAATCCATCTGCGCATCACCTGCACGCCATAAATATTGACGGCAGGGCACCGCGGGCCCAAATTCCCCCCGAAAGCCCCTTGATTGGGGCGCCCCTTCCAGCGAGGGGCGGGGGGGTTAGCGGTCCGGAGCGGCGACCGCATCTGCCGGGGAGGGCGCGAGGCCGACCTCTATGAAAACATCTCGGGAGGGGCGAGCAGGTAAGGGCCGGCCCCGACCCGGCCTCCACCTTTTGCATTTAACACCACTTAGAAAAGGGGCGCCTTTGTGAGGGGCGCGGGCCGTCCGCCTCCTCAATCGCTCGTGAAAGACGCGGCGGGCGGGCGGGCGGTGGCGCGGAGAAAGGCGCTGGCCTCCCTCGGCGTCGCGGGGCGCCCGCCTGCCGCCGCCTGGCATTTATCACTCATAGCCCGGCTGCTCCCCCGGGCCCCGCGGCGCTTCCTCATTGATTAGGCCGCCCGCGCTGACCGGAACGGAGGCGCCCGCGCCGGCGCTGTCACCGGCGTGGTCGGCGTGACTGTCGGTGACCTCATCGTTGTCCTCATCATTGTCTTTGTCATCGTTGTCCTCATCATTGTCTTTGCTATCATTGGCGTTATCATTATTACTGTCGTCGTCAATGCCCTTGTCGTCAATGCCTTTGTCGTCATCAAAACCCCTGGTCGTCGTCAATGCCCTTGCTATTGATTGATTAGTGTTTCCAGACTCGTCAACTGCTAAGGTTATTAGTTCTGTAAGTGTATTGCATGTTTGTATTATCGCTGGCAGTGATCTTTCCCGCTGGCTGACGGGATCCGGCGCCAACCTACATCAGTTTAAGGGGATGTTCCCCACACATATCTCCCAACAGCGGGGACACCGTCCAGCCGGAGCAAGCTCAAGCTCCCAACTGGTCTCCCGACATGTGTGGTAGCGAAGTGCATGTAAGTGTAAGTGGAGAGGATAGGACAAGGAAGGAGAAGGAAAGATCGCCCCCGGTCCGTGGTCCCTTTATTAGGATTCTGCTCCAGCATTTGCCTGGTGTTGATCGGAGGAACCACGGAAAACTACGATCCGAGCAGCCGGCCGCCAGGATTCTCCTTCAGAGTTGTCATCATTGTCTTCGCTGTCGTTGGCGTTATTGTTATTGTCGTCATCAATGCCCTTATCATCGCCATTTCTCGTCGTCGTTACTGCCGCTATTATGGTTGTCTACGTTATTATTGATTTTACTATTGTTATTGTTCTTGTACGTGCCATTCTCTTTACTGGCTTATCACTGCCGATGTGCATGGCACTGTCGTTGACGGTCATGAACTTGTCTTCCTTGTATTTGACTTTGGCTTTGCAGATCTTATTCTTGTTGTATTATCCTTTTCACCTTTGTCGTCGTCGCTATTGTCGTCACTGTCGTAATCGATCTTGTCCAAGCTGCCATTGTCGTCACAGATGTCGACGCTGGCATTGTCGTTGTTGTCACTGTCGTGATCGACGCAATGGCCACTCCATGGCGTCTCCACGACGAATAAAGCTGTCGCTATATCACTACTTGCAGTGAGGTATTTCTGGTGAGATATCAGCAATTTCAGCAACTAATTCGAGAGTTGATTCTTAGCTTTACCAACAAATCATGACGCGATTAATCTCGATTTATGGAATATTCTATAAAGGACGTACTCATTTATTGAGAAGCTTTAGAAATTTCTGGAAAATTGCATAAAATTTTGGAGGAGAAAATTTTTTGGAGGATATTCAAAACCTCATTCTTTCATTTTTGAACAAATACCTAAATTTAGACTGCAGCACCTCTGACTGGGAGGTCCTAGGTTCAAGTCCTGACGGCGGCAGGATTTTCGACACTAGCTTTTCAGTTAGGTCGAATTCAGTTGCTGTCTGGAGGAGAATTCTAGCGGCTGGCTGCTCTGATTGGTAGTTTTCCGTGGTTTCTCCGATCAACACCAGGCGAATGCCGGAGCAGTACCCTAACAAACGGGCCACGGACCGCGCGCAATCGGTCCTTCCTCTTCCTTGTCCTATCCTCTCCCCTTTACACACACACTTACACTAACATGCACTACACTACCACATATTCCGGGAGACCGGTCGGGAGCTTAGAGCTTGTCCCGGCTGGGGCGGTGCCCCGCTGGTGGGAGAGTCCTGGTTAGGGGGAAACCCCAGTAGCCGACGGTAGGTCGACGCCGGATCTCGTCATCCAGCGGGGGAAGATCACCCCCATCTCCCGAGAAAAACATGCACTACACTAACGGTACTAATGACCAAAGCAGTTGACGCGCCCGGAAACACGAAAAAATCAATCAATCAATCTAAATTTAGACGAGCATATTCCAGAATTAGTCAGCTTTCCGGAAACTGCTTTCAATCTCGGATACGAATACGAGTTAGTGCAGCTCTGGTTTTCAGGGGCAACGGCATTGAACGTCATATGATTACACTATGTGTTACAACGTTTGAACATACGCTGCTGTTCTAAACTGTTTGACAACATCTCTACAATCATCAAATTGCAGATATCTAAAGAAGAACGCGACACAATGGATCTCCATCTACGGGATGTCAGCGACAGAATACATTGGATCATTACCTGCTAGAGTTGGTTGGACGCCGATGTGCAATTAAATTTCCTGGAATGGAAGGTGAGTTGTCTGACGGACATGGAAGTTATAATGTTGTCATCAAATATGACAATGTGATTTGGTGTAGTCTGAGAGTGAAACGCCGTGTAATCTCTATTATTAATAGAGGCTGACATATGATCGACGCCTGACGTTCACTGCCAATGTTTCCGACGAGGTTTAACGCAAATAATTCCACGGGTGACAGCGTTTGTGTAGAAGCACTTAAGCTCATGAAATTGTACTCTCTTTGAGGAAGTATTGATGAATGCTAGAGGATTTTTTCCAAAACTATTCTGAAGTATCACCAATGCTTAGAGTGTTTTTACATACCTATTTTCTAAAGGTATGAAAACATTTCGAAGTTATTTGTACTATACAAATGACTTCCATGAACTGATAAATCTGATGACTTCCATTAATGAGATTTTTCTTGGTAATAAGTGCGCTTGTCACAAATTATGTTCTAGCATGAACGAAATTCTTCAACAATCAATAATACGAGTTTAGAATTTTCCTTCAATACACATAATTATTTTATTCGTAAGATTAACGAAGCTTCTTAAAATGCTATTACAGTACTCATTAACATACACGGGTGATCAAATTTTAACTATTGTTCTGTGGCTTCGGGCGGTGGTACAGCAAACTATTTGTTCTGATGTAATCTAACACATTTTTATTTTATCTTCATTTAGAATGAAATACGACTTGCTGTGGTAGTCACAATTTTTCTATGGGTTTAAAGAACACATACACGGGCAAACGGGTCTTCAAGCCTGGTTTACGCCGGTTGGAAATCGACCGAGCTACTTTTAAAACTAACCTGTTCTGCTGCCGGAGGGTTTCTAGATCTTGGTCTAGCCTCTGCTCGCGATCCAAAATCTTTCTTGAAGATGGAGCTAGTTCAAATGAGAGATCAGTTCGTTGCTGGCCTTAGGAATGGGCTCACATGGCATGGGCAGAATGGCGGAGAAACGATCCATCGTGGTGTGATGGTAATGTCTAGTGTAAAGAGTAGGATACATTCCAATGAGACGAATATAACTGATTACGATCACCCCCCCCCAAAAAAAACTCAAGAAAAATACGTTTTCGTAATATTGCACTGTTATAATATCGACTTAACTGAACAGAGGAACGAAAAGTCACACTTATCGTCCGACCTCCGTCAAGGATTTAACAATCTTCCTCCCGTTAACAACAATTGAAACAAAAGAGTTGTAGCTAAAGATGGCGTATGGGAGTTTATTCCAAGAAATGGTATTTCGTGTTTATATGATTTTCTGATAAGAAGGAATTACGAAAAGTATTGAACGACACACGGGCGATAACCCAAATTACATTAACTTTGGTTGTCACCGAAGTTTACAATCGTCAACAGCGCCCGTTATATGCCGTTTATCGGTCTCATGACGTTAAAAACTACGTCGGCAGCCTAGTAAGTTCACCTAAGTTCTTGTGTTGCTTTTCGGTTGGCAACCGTGCCGCGCGCGCACCACCCCCCGTCCCTCGACTCGCGGCCAGGTGTCTCCGCTTCGCCGGTCTTCCATAAAGGCGCGGGGCCCCGCCTCGTTACGCCTAATTTCTTCGGCGCGTCGACGCCTCAAAGCCGCGCGTCTTGTGCGGATATTAATAGTCTCCAAATGATGTCGGCACCGTTCATCATTTCGACTCTGCGCCAACGACCGTATCCTTCCAGAGAATCCAAAAAAGTTCGTTTTTGACAGGAACAAATGAACGGTGCGAGAAGAGAAAGGAGCTGTTTTGTTGCTAAATATTCTGATAAATAGGTGGGACGTAATGCGTTAAATCTGTAAGCAATGGACTTTTACGAGTTTCATTTTGTCATTGTCTTTAATACAATGAAAACTGCAAAATTATTTTCCCGACTAAATCGGCCGGTTTCGGGGGCTATAATTTCGAACACGACAGTACCATTCGTTATGAACTTTCGAGTTGTATAATTTTAATGTAGATGCAAAGAAACAAGAAATTACCTTACAAGTATTGCTTACAAGAAATTACATTACAAGTAAAGCTTGTTCCCCATTAATATGACAAATTACAAGGATTGGTACCATAAACCAAAAAATATAATTCACAAAACAATACATATTCATTCAATCACCTTCCTGAAAATAAAGTGTATTAAGCTTTGGCGAAATTCCTGGGAGACGATTTTGATAATGGTAGTGTCAACATTCGTTATTCGCAATATCTGTTATCGATGATACTAAACACGTTTGAAGTGACTGACACACACGAGGAAAGTTTGCAAGCACTAACTCTCCGCTGCTGTCACGTATAAGCAAAAGAATTAACTTCGTAACCTCGTAAAGCAACATTTACTACGGCGACAAGTGTTCGCAAGTGCTTGCGAACCATGCAAGGCAAACATAATGACAAACGACTCCTTCCTGACCGTGGACGCGCCATACTTAGCGAGTACACTGTTGCGGGCTGGTACGAATAAAGCCTCTTCGCCTGCTCCTTTTAGCCGCTGTTCCATATGCAGCGCTGCAGCAAGAACAGACTCGGTCGCTGCAACGTCCGCCTTTCCCGTCGCTTTCTGCTCGATGGCGACGCCTACTCACCGGGAGCAAGAACCCTGAACTTGATATTTTTGAGCTATAAACTTTGCTTGCTCTTCAGACAACACAAAACTACACTATTGGTTATACAGCTAACACGAACAACCCACTATTTTGAGGCAAACTATATGCTGATAGATGTTTAATCATACATATTCTTGTTTCAAGACGTAGTTTTATTCTTGATGTCATTGCTGCAGTGCTAACAGATTCAATGCCATTCTACTACACACACACACATAAAATGTAAAACGAAGATATTTAATCGATAGCAACAAAAAAATCAATGAAATCGTGTGTTAGGAAATGTTTTCATTATGAACTGTTGAATTACTTATCGATAACTACGTGAGAATTTGGTCTCGCGCCTTTATTCAGCTTAACTCTTGGCAGTCGCTTTTTCTCTACCATTTTTCCGTCTACTGCATACGCTGCAATTATGACGGAACGGCCGGGCGTCTTCCATAAGGCCACAAAATCACGTTTAGATTCAGAGTCAAAAATATCAGATGTGGTCGGTGGGAAAGAAAACTGACTAAAAACTGATATTTCATTTACGTGTATGATGTGTAGAATGTATAAAACGTTTAATAGTAAACAATTCAAAAAATAGGTCACAAGGGAGCCGATACGTAGAGTAAAACACTTTGCCTTTAGCGGTGAAGTAAATGGCTTTACTCATTTTAAAATATTTATCTTGCAAAATGCCAGATTTTCATTCGTCTCACATTTTTTCCTCTCTGATAAAATATAATTTACAAAACTAATTTAAGCTCAATGGCATTCCATTATCGTAAAGAAATTCTATTTGAGCACCAGAAGATTTCATAATCATAAGGAAAAAAACAAATGATGCATATGCGAGAGAAAGGTTTCTAGAAATGTCTTCGAGTAGGTAGTGGTGCAACAGGATGGCACAGACTTTCTCGTACTATTTAACTCCCAATTCTCTTTGTGGTCTGGTGAAGCTCGTCGGCTGCTCTTCAGGGAGGAAGTGAAGAGCACCTTCCCAGAACATTGTATAGACCATCTCGCTCCTGAACCTTTACATGTTTTCCCATGGTATTCCTTAGCCCTGGCCGATATGGCTAAGAGCGTGTACCGACTCAGCACTTCGGTTCAAAGGGTCGCGGGTTTGAGTTCCGCCTTAGGCATGGTTGTTCCTTGTATCTCGTGTGTGTTGTCGCGGAGGGCCTCACGTTTTACTGATCGCAAATCAGAGGAAACCGCTATTGTTTTGGTGTCTAGTGTATGGTCGAAAATACGTCCAATCGGGACATAAAGTTTTGTAAAAGGTTTGGACGGTCTTGCACAAGGTTTGAAATGTCTGTCTCCAAAGCCTCAAATACAATTGAAAACATTCATGTCTTAAGTGGGTTTCAAACCCACTCCTTTAGTGTGATAGTTCTTTGAGTCATCTGCCCCTTCTCACGAGGCCAAATCACTTGACTGCACTCATTGTGAACGTGTTCGAGTTTGAAGTATAATAATTTGCTAAAACCAATAATAACTAAAAGTGACCATTGTATGTATACGTAGCCTATGTGCTTTATAAGTAACATTTAATCTATGTATCTGAAGCATCCTGCAACCATGAAACCGTTCGTTTCCACAGCACAGTAGAAACAAAGTTATTTTCGAATTAAAAATCTAGCAGGAAGGGACTCAAAAATCAACTGTTTTCATAATTAGCTAACTTCACAGAAAATGTTCTAAAACTTAATATTTACAGCATGTATCATTCAACACAATTGTTTGGTTTAATTTCACGTATTAAGGAAATTGGTTCTATCAAAAATCATATTTTTTCACATTTTCTCCATTTTTCGGTCCCCCAGTAGTAAAATAAAAGATAAGAATACTACTATAAGAATATTGTAGAAGTGTAAAATATTCCTTTACATGAAATTTTTCATTACAAAATATGGAGCCACATTTTGAGGAAGTACAGTTTTCAGTGTTTCTGAGAATGCGGAATTTTGAACTCATTTTCACCCAAAAGTTTTCAATTTTCGAGGAACTTCATCAGACATTATTTGAATCACGTGTATTCGCAAATGCAATAATGAATAGCAAGCTCTCTCAATGTGAATATTGACGGCATAACAGATGGTGCTTGACGAAATGATGACACTTGTGTTATCATTTAGTCATTTGTGTAATTTTTCCAAAATTCAAAAGATTAGGTACATAAAAATGGTGTTTATGCCATGTGATTCAGAGCAATATTTCGTACAAGATGTGAAAAGAAACAAATTCGGAACCGTTAAAAAAAACATTAAATTTTAATATTGCTTAAACTTCGCTCAAAATTGCGTGAAAACTACTAATAGGCCTATATTAAAAATGTACATGGCCTTAGCAAAAGAAATAAATGTAGAGAAAAAAAAATTATTTGCAGAAAAAAACTCTTATGTTCAATAATGCAATTGTACATTGCAGACTTTTCAATTTTCAAAACTTTACAATAGACAGTAAAAATCGGGCCAACGCTATCCTTAGAAGTGTTTTTCACGTTATTTTTACAAGAAATTAAAATAAAAAAATTGGAGCCATTTTTGAGAAAATTTTGAAAATGCTCGAAAGAATTCGTGTAACGTTAATCAAAATCGCAGGGTTTCGAGACGGGCCAGACCGATCTGGGAGTATTCGTTTTGGAATTAAAAAATCCTAGCAATGTTTTGGACTCTGATGATGTTCACAGACAGACGGACGGATGGACGGAATGACGGTTTGTCGTAAATTCTTTTTTTGGTATCAAAGACCAACAAACCGTGGATTATCACAAAACAAAAACTAAAGTAGAGATTATTGGTTTAGCGGTGAAATGTAGTTGGCTTCTACATAATTGAAATGATTAAGGGCGTTTTCATTGCCAACAATGACAACGCCCTTAATCATTTCAAAGTAGAGATTGTCAAGGGAAGTAATTTGCTTCATTCTGGAACAAGATTTATCCACTTTTTGTGTACAAGAGCCCCACGATATGAGAGTGTTTTGTCGAAAATTCGCTGTTTTTGCCGCAGCATTACATAACTTTCTCTATACTCCGTATGTACATACGTCTAAGAGAAAGTAAGAAAAGAGCTTTACCAGGCCTACATGTGTTCTGCGCGAGCGCAGCGCTGGGACGGGGCGATCGCGGGCGCGCGCAGCCGGTCGCGCCAGCGGGCGGGGCACCTGGCTGTGACGTCACCGGGACACGGCGACCGCGGCGCGGAGTCCCCGCTGGCTGCGGCGGCGGCGGCGGCGGCGGCGGCGGCGGCGGCGGCGCGCCCGCGGACAAAGACAGGTCGCAGCGACCAGTGCAGCTGCACCTGGAGTGGTGGGAAGGGGGGACGCGACCGCTGCAAGAGGCGATCTGTGTGTGGGCACAGAAGTCAGCGAGGTTGAGTGAATGGGAATTTAACTACGCAGCGAATGGGAACGCCGTGCCCACACCGCCTGGGGCAGGTCACACAAAGAATGGAACGCACACAGGCACGGAATAAAGGCCGATATATTACAACTAAATAAACAAAATGTCACCAGGGCATCGAGATTGCTAGGAATTTGCAATTACAGGCAGGGTTTCATGTGAAATCATTTTCATGTAATTGCACAATATCTTCCGCTCAAACATATAATTCGAAAGTCGATATAGAAACCGTCGATGATTAAGAGAAATACAGTATATTAATGGAAGAGGCGCAGAAATAAAAGTAAAGGGAAAAAATCGAAAGCACATATGTATTACATGCAGTATTTTAAGAATAATTTGAGATGAAAGTATTTATTTACCCACTTATTGATGTAACCTACGACACAATATTTGCCAGAAGCTAGATATTTGGAACTGGTATTACGAGAACTGTTGTGGGTTAAATCTCACCTTAATACGAATTCTCATATTCAAGTCTCTCTTCCAATTTATCAGTGGGATGCTTGATAAAGATAAATCAAAGGATAAAAACCAATACACGAATTTTAAAAAGAAAAATGGAAACATAACATAATAATAGAAACTACTAATAAATACAAATTCATAATTTCGATCCCAGGGCTCTGCCGTCAAAATTTCATCTAATTGAAATTTAAGTAGAACTGTAAGATTGATATAAATACACTGCTGTTTCACTTTTCAAATGTTTTCCTGTAGCAACTCAAATACTTTAAGGTATCTTCAATTCAAATGAAAATCCGTGAACAATCTTCAATATCTTTTCTCCCTATGTGCGCAGATAGCGCAAGGCGGTGTGTACTTGTTGGAGCAGTATCCAGCTTTCTCCCTCGCACAGAGCACCGGAAGTGCACAGGAGCACTGAGTAGCCCATAAATCATGATTACGTCTTCCTTAAAATCCTGGGTAAATTAAGTCAATGTCAAGGACAAAATTAACATTACACCCCTTATAAATCATCGCACACGATCTTAAGCTTATTCAGCAAAACGGATGTCGAGTTTGCTCCCTTATTAAAGTAAGCAGTTTCATTAATAACGGAAAGTCATCCAAGGCAAAAGAGCTCGCAGTTAACTTTTGGGATTAGAGAGCTACAGTACGGACGCGTTTGCAAGTCTATTATAATTTGCGCTGAAACTTTCTGTTCGTTCTTGGATCGAAATAAATTCTGAGTAAATAAACGGAGTTCTTAGAATGTTTGCTTTATTAGGCTTCGTTCCTCATAGATTATGTTTAGAACTGTGCGAACTTTCAAGCGGACTCTTGATGCAATGTTAGAACATGTGATAAAACTAATTTAGAATTTGACCTCTCCTACACTTGTGGGAAATAAAATATTGAAATAACTTTTATTTTATTATTTATGGTTACTACATCAAAAGCTGAAAAATGAGGTCAATAAATTTTAAGAAGTTGTGAACATCAAACTTTAAATTATAAAAAAACATTAACTTCAATTCAGAGTACTTCTTAATAAATAGGAACTTTTTATTCAGCTCAAAAAAGTGAGATCAAATTCACAATTAGTGTAATGTCACTTGAGTATTTGTGATGAGCGTATACATAAAATTATCATGAAGAATTTTGGAAAATGCAATTTTTACATTGTGAATTATGTCTACACTTAGAGATAGTGTTTGTATTTAGTTCACATTATTTCGTGTCAATACATTACAGGGTGAGGCACCTAAGATGGCCACAGCAAATATTTTCGAAACGCAATGAGGTTTCGAATTCAGGATGCGGTTTGCGCCACGTTGTAGTAGATAGAGGAAGAAATATCATATTTCGTTTTCTTCTTTGTGCCGTTTTTGATTTTGGAGATACCAACACAACTTTGAGTTTTGGAAAGGTAGAATGCATTCTTCCGCCAGCATTCTAGAGTTACGAAAATACAATGTTATAAGTACTGTTAATATTCGGAAAGAAACTTTAAGAAAAATGCATTGTACATTTGCTCAGAAGCCCCGTCTTACCTTTGCTTTCGCTTCCGATTTCATCTTTCTACCTTCTCGTTGCGACCTCGCTTTTGCGAGTCGTCTGTGCACACGGGTGAGAGCACATTGAGTGAACCTGAAGAGGAGCCAGCAGACACTAAAAACGAAGTACGAGTACTTTTTTACCCACCATCTACAACTTCTCGCAAATATCATTCCGAAAACTCACACCGTTTCGAAGATGTTAGCTGTGATGAACTTATATGCCTCTCCTGGTATAAACATCCAAAAATAATAATTTAATCTATGCTGCAGTACCCTACCAAACGGGCCACGGACCGCGCGCGATCTGTCCTTCCTCTTCCTTGTCCTATCCTTTCCCCTTACACACACACTCACACTAAAATGCACTACACTACCACATATTCCGGGAGACCGGTCGGGAGCTTAGAGTCTGTCCCGGCTGGGGCGGTGCCCGGCTGGTGGGAGAGTCCCGGTTTGGGGGAAACCCCACTAGCCAACGGTATGTCGGCGCCGAATCTCACCATTCAGCGGGGAAAGATCACCACCATCTCCCGAGAAAAAGACATGCACTACACTAACGGGACTAATGACCAAAGCAGTTGACGCGCCCGGAAACACGAAAAAATCAGTCAATCAATCAATCTATGATGCACAGTATTTTATGGATCATTGAAGTTACGGTCTTTGTTTGCCTTTAATGTAAAGTTCGTTCACTGAAAACATGGACTGATTACGCAATATTAGTATGGATGTTTTGTTTGTTTGTTTGTTTGTTTGTTGGAGGGTTTTAGCCCACTATTCCTTCCCTTCGCTATGTGTGTGCCACGTCCTCTCCGCCGACCGCGAGCTGCAGGCCGTGTCTTGTGGGGAGACTCGGTCCGTGCTATTAGCAATGGACGAGCTTCGATCGGCCGGGATTGAAGTCTCTGGTTCCGCACCAGCACTTTGCATGGGGGATGGGGGCGGCGGCGGGAGGTAAATAAAATAAATACGGAAACCCCTGAGGTCGAGGCTCCGACGAGGGAGAGAGAGCGCCCTGGTCGCTGCGAGGATAAAGCACGTTGGCTGACGCGTACGGTTACGAAATACGAGCCGCAAACTGTGGTGCATTCGAAGCACTTGCATCTTAGTTTTTATCTTTTATGGGTAAGAATTGTTTTGGATATAAGTGAATCTTAAAATATGTAGTCATTAACACGATTGTTTATGTTACATTACCATGTTAGGGTTTAAGAATGACAGTAAAATGCACAATGTTATTAAACTGAATAAATATATTTAAGAACTCTTTTCTTCGCCCATTTTATTTCTGCAGTTTAAAATCATTTTGTGGGTCTCACACTTAGCTTATCTCATCAAACGATGGGTCAAATGAAAACAAATTTTATCCAGAGATGAGTTGTACTATAACGTTGTACATTTTAATATTGTAAAAAAACGCGTCAAAATGGCACAAACGGAAATTAAATTTTTCAGCACATGAGCCGCTAAAGGTCTGTTTCTTGATATCGATTGTGCGTAAGACAATAATGATGCTTTCTAGAAGCTTATATCTGATTTTCGAGACCAAAGGTCATGAGTTGCGTTTCTCGCGCCATAATCTATAAAATGAGATCTTTTGGAATTTTCTACATTAAGGGCGTAATATTTCTTAAATTTTTGTAAGGGTTTCGCTCTACCAAGTAGCCCTTCTTTGTGGTACGGGTAGGGCGCGCAGTGTTTCGAAACTAGATTCCTGAAGAACCTCGAATTTTATCATCTTCATTTGGATGTGGGGAAAAACGTAGGGTGGATTTTCACAAGCCCGATTTGTTGCAAGGATATCCTTTAAATTATTGTAGTAAGATGACTTTACAAGTTGATTTACCAATAGTAGTTTCTTGTACCAATGGTAGTGGAAGATACAAAGAGTCAATTTTCTGCAGATGATTGACTCACAAGAACTACTCAGGTCCTTCCAAAATATGAGAAATGAGTAGGAAATTGTTTTGCGGGTTACCATAGTCTTTTACATCGATTAACCTGCGATATACTTCAAATTATGAATTCAACGCCCAACGGAAATAAATATCTGCATGTTAATCTGCCCCTCGTTAAGATGATACAAGGTGAAGCATTTATCTTGTGCGTTTTCAACACAGACATAAAAAAATACTGAATAAAGACCTTACTGGGCGGCGAAGATGGCGGGATGATTGCTCCGAGTATTTGTTCGCCGCAAAACGAAAACGGTTGGCGGTACGACCGTAGCGCCTACAGTACGACCGTCACGTACCTACTGTACAACCGTTTCCAAGAGGTTGGTTGTAGTGATATGAATAGGCAGAATTACTTCTTAACACAACACTTGACCATCTGTCACGAGAATATCGCCCATAAAACCGAGGAAGCTATCCCCAGGGTTGTCAGCACCAACACCAAGAACCTGAATAAAGAAACTGCCTGGGCGACGAAGACAGCGGGCAGGTCCGTCGGTCGGAGTCGGAGAGGTTCGTTCGCCCCGAAAGGAAAACGGTTCCGTCGGCGACTGTCCCGTAGCGCGGCCGTGAGAGCCGGAAATCGACCGTTGAGCGTAATCGACGAAGAGAATTGGAATAGTAACGACGTCGTTACTCCTCGCAGGCTAAGGCCGGCGCGGCGCGGCGCGGCGCGGAGGCCCTTCCATTCCAAGGCGGCGTTGACGCGTTCCGCTCTGGAACCGCCCTGCCGCGACGGAGGCGAGCGAGGCGACGTGCGGGCGCGAAGAAATTAAACGACTGTCGTGCGAGCGCGTCAACAGAGCAGGGCTTGCGAAGATGTGTCAGTTATTAGCTACACTGTCAGAAATTACATGAAATTTAATGTACGTTTAATGTACGACTTACATGAATTTTAATGTACCTTGTACATTAAAAGGAGATTAGTGTACCAGTACATTAAATTTAATACTCAAATAAAAATGAATGTAGATTTAATGTACGACTGTTAACTTAACTTACTTGTCTACATTAATTTAATTGTACATGTACATGAAATGTAATGTACTCGTACATTAAAGTTACTATACGTCTTCATTAAATTTAATTTACGTACATGAAAATTACTTTCATGTACTTTACGTTAAAAGTAATGCAGAAATTTCTGACAGTGTTGAGCGAACTGAATGGAGCGTAAACCAGAAAGATGAGTATGAGAAGGAAGTAAAATTAGGTAAATACGATAGTTGTTTCCATTATTAATATTATGCTCGTTCTTCTTTTAACCCCCATACCTATATCACAATTACATTCGTAAAAGATAATACAACAAAATAATACACATTGAAAAGAGTGATTTCATAAAACAATAATCAATGTTTTTAGCCACGAAATAGAGTTGTCAGACATTCACAAATTTACTTCACCATCGAGGTAGTACTTGAATAATGCGTTAGTGCTTTACCATCCATGCCTTCCGCAACACACTTTATACCATCCCCACATTACTATAACGAAGGTTGCTGGAAAAGTTCCTGGAATCTAGTAGGCCATGTCCTTTGAGCGTTTTTTAACTGACACGTTAGTAATATTTGACATTTGTTACGCATAATTTAAGTAATAATCAGTACCAAAGTCACCTAGATTTTTGTACATAGCATTTTTAACAAAATAGGCGAGTGTGAAAATGGAAATCTCACGTGAACACTGCGCAACGATTTTTTTATGATTTGAAATGTGGTTTGACACCAATACAACGCATTGATAGATTTCATTAGGCTTCATTTGGAGTCTTGAAGAAACTTGGGTTTATTTCTAGGAACCCGAAACTAAAAAGCAATCTACCGTCTAGGTACTTCAAGATGAGCTCAAACCAACAAAAGTTGTCCGTTCAACGCAGTGCTGCAAATGATAGCTTGTTTCTCTGGTGTAACTGGACATGTGTTGCAATCGTGGCATTAGAGAATCGTAAAGCAGTAAACGCTGATTGGTAGGGACAGTCAAGGCTGGGTCGTTAGTATAGACGGAGGAGGCAGAGGCAATACGAGAGGAAGAGATGACGACGATGAAGGCGGCAGGGAAGGAGGAAGAGAATGAGAAAAACAAGGAGACGATTTCGAAGGCGAAGGCGAAAGAGGCAAAATAAGACACGGCGGCGGTGTCTGCAGGGAATGAGGCGGAGGAGAAAGAGAAGGAAAAAAAGGAAAGTGAAGAGGAGGTGAAGGTGAATGGGGAGGTAGAGTTGAATATTTAGTCAGAAATGGAGGATGTCGAAGACGAAGATGAAGATGAAGATGGAGTCGGAACGGAGGAGCGTGTGGAGATGGAAGCGAATGCGATGTAGGGACGAAAAGTGGCAAGGGAGAAAAAGTCTAAGGAGGAGGCGAGGATGGAGGCGTGAGCGGCAAAGGTAAGAGGATGCCAACGAGAAGAAAGAAGAGGAGGAGGAGGAAAAAGAAGATAAGAAGAAAGAAGAGGAACAGGAGGACGAGGGGGAGTACAAGGAGGGAGGAGGGGAGGAGGAGGAAGAAGAAGAGAAGGAAGAGGAGGAGGAAGAGGAGGTGAAAGAGGAAGAGAAGGAGGAGGGGGAGGAAGAAGAGGAAGAAGGCAAGGAAGAGAATCGGGTGGAGGAAGGTAAGGAGGAGGAGGGGTGGAGGAGAGGGAGGAGGAGGAGGAAGAGGAGAAGGAAGAGGAGGTGAAGGAGGAAGAGGAGGTGAAGGAGGCGAATGCGGCGTGGGCGAGTGTGGGCGTGGGAGGCAGCTTATCGGGCGGGTGCGGCGCGAGGAATGCAGGGTGGCAGTGGGACAGCGCGCGGCGCAGCCTGTCCGTGGGAGGGCGGCTGCTGCTAACAGCAGATAACGCCCCCCCTCCAGTGGCTTCCACCTCTCCGCTCCTCTGCTCCCGAGGCGGCAGCGCCATGCATCACCCGCCATCGGTCCCGCAGCACACACTTCCTCTTATGGACCATTCCTTCTTGTCAGCCACTACTTCTTGGCTGCGGGAATCGACTCTTTCGTGGAAAGTGCAGCTTTTCTTTTCTTTTACCACAGCAATTTCCACAGCAATGAAAATACTTTTTTTATATTCAGCTTAAGTGAATCTCCGGTCAACACCAGGAGAATGCCACAGCAGTTCCTTAACAAACGGACCACGAACCGCTCGCGATATTTCTTTCCTCTTCTGTATCATATCCTCACCCTTACTACACTTACATTAACATGCACTTCTCTAACACACATGCCGTGAGACCCATTGGGAACTTAGTGCTTGTTCCGGCTGGGGCGGTGCACTGCTGGAGGGCGATACCTGCTTGGAGATATACCTGGCTAGCCGATGGTAGGTCGGCGTCGGATCTTGCCATCCGGCGGGGGAAGACCAGCCCTGCCGCCACCTCCCGACGAAAAATCCTGCACTACATTTAAGGGACCTCAATAGTTGACGTGCCCGGAATCACTAACAACCAACCAACCCTCTCCATCCTCTCAACACTCGCAATCCCCCACCCCCTCTGATCTTGCGCCAATCCTAATTTCCACGGATGAAAAAAATCTACCTCTGGATTTCCCACCTGTCCCATTCCCTCCTACTTGAATTCCCTCGCATCGCCTCCCCCCATCCAGACGTCTACTTCCCCCATTTTCCATCCCCTGCTGCTTTCCCCTCTGTCGTGCGGAAAGGCATCGTCAAGCGGAGCAGCTGTATTGTTATTTATCAAATACCCTATTCGCATGCGCGACGCGAAAAAGCTTCAGCCCAAGCACTGTCGGGAAGTTTCGCTCACGCACTCTGGGAGATAACCAAACCGGCGACTGATCCTAGCGTTGTTTTAACTGATTTGTCATATGATTCAAGATACAAGTTGCAATGGTGTCGAAACCATAAAGAGTGTATTTTTATTTGAATATTTAATTACATTCAATTGTTTTTCAACCCTCAAAGAAAGATTTTATTGACATAAGATTTCCCGGTGGAATTATAGACAATCAGTGCAATGCTTTTCAATTTATTATTGTAAAGAAATTTATTCTTATTAATTTCTCGACGTTTTGTGTAAAAGTGTGATCATGAACAATTTTTCTTAATTAACTTGTATAACTTTATGGAAACAAGAGGTATTACATAAGAAAAATAAAACAGCAGAACAACAAAATGTTCTTTTCAAGAAGATTTGAGAAAGATTGAACGTCAAAATAATACAAAGAGCTACAAAGGTCTTTCTTTCAGTATAAAAGTATGAAATATAAAATAATGATAACATTGGCATTAAATAAGAATCATACCAATAAATAAATTAAAGAAGTTAAAACGTCTCTAATAAATCTATTTTATTGATTTAAAGAAATATGTTTACAAATATACGCTACTTAATTAAAAAGAAGATAATATGCGGGGGATAATATACGCTACTTAATTAAAAAGAAGATAATATGAATGAATGCCTTATTTTACGTGGCGAGACTCACGCCATGAGGCCTGCTCTTTCGTCTGACCACTGTGACGTACTAGAGTGAAAAACACAGACGACTGTTCTGATTGAATAAATACAATATATTTACAGATTTTTTACAATTAATGTACAATGATATGATACAAAAATCTAGCCCCTTGGCAACCTTTCAATTCTCTTAGCCGCGAAACCCCGCGACCGTCCCCTAGGCCTCGCCCAGAACCACTGCTTCGGAAGCAGCAAAAAGCAACGCGAAGTGCGAAGCTGTCGGACATAGAGTCCCGTAACTACACCAGTTACATGGCTTGTTGCCAAACCGATCTTCGACCCGAAGATCACGTGCAAGGATTGCACTGGAGATACCTCTCGTCTTTCGACACCCAGCGTATCCCGCGAGGCTCGTGTCGGCGCGGCCTTAAATATCCGACGGCTCGCCCCCACCCTACAAGCGGCGGGCGTCGTACGGCTCGCTGGCCAGCCTTTCCAGAGCTACAACCGACATCTCTTAGACTCGCATCACGAGCGTCCTTTTGAAGGAAATTCCAGCCGGGATTCCTAAGGGCTTTTCCAACCGGCGCGGCGTGGCGCCGCCCCCCTCCACCCACATCCGGCTTAACGCGGGTTTCCCCGAAGCGGCCCGACGCACCGGCGCCGGACCAGGCGACGCTACAGACCCTCCCATGCCGGGGGGTGAGAATTTTTTTTCGCAGCAAAATATGCCCAGGAAAAAAATTCTGCTAAGTTCCCTGGTCGTGAGACCTCTACATCCTAATTTTTATATGAACATGAACATAATTATACCAAAATATCAAACCCTATTTAATCGAAATGTGTGAAATAAATCTCTGGGCTGTCCCCCCTCCCTTTTCACCTAAGCTATGTTGCCAGTACATTTAAACCTTACTCCTATATACATAAATATACATAAGTATTCTTGACGCATCTTGAATTACATATTATCCTGAAATACAAACATTTACTTTACATTGAAATATTACATAATAATTCTTGACGCATCTTGAATTACATAAGATCCTGAAATACAAACATTTACTTTACATTGAAATATTACATAATTGTGGAATTCGTTACATACATCATGTGCCGTTCTTAACTGAATTTATTGACACATGTATGTATCTACATATAAAAATATCAAAAAAAACAAGAAAACAATTTTACCCTTGAATTTACAAAATTATTTACATAGAATTTCACCGACATTTATACATGTCATGAACGTGCGTGTTCCCTATTCTCGCCGGTGGATCAATTCACATCATCAAACATGCGACTAAGTGCATCTGCATTAACATTTTCTGAGCCCTTTTTGTGCCTGATGCGTAAATCGAGGTGCTGGATTAAAAGAGACCAGCGTAATAATTTGGGGTTTTTGCCGGCCGTATTACGCAACCAGACCAACGGATTGTGGTCGGTTTCGACCTGAATTGTGGCCTGCCCGTCGAGATAAATTTTAAGTTTATCCAACCCCCAAATCAGCGCTAAACACTCTAGTTCTGTGGTGCCATAATTCATTTCGGCATCATTTAATTTACGGCTTAGAAAAACGACTGGTTGTTCTACTCCCTCGTCATTTACTTGGTAGAGAACCACGCCTAAACCTCTCCGAGAAGCATCTGCCTGAACTCGAAATTCCTTGTTATAATCCGGTGCATATACCGCTGTTTTTTCACTGAGAGCTTGTCGCAGCTCATTGTAAGATCTTTCACATGCCTCTGTCCAGACGATCTTACCCTGGCGTTCGCGCCCACGCAGCACATCGGTCAGCGCCGCCGCCTTCTCCGCAAACCCTGGTATCAAACGTCGATAGTATCCTACCAAACCGAGCAAAGAACGTACTTGTTTCTTTGACTCTGGTCTGGGAAAGTTCTGGATTGCTTGTATCTTGGCTTCGGCCGGCCGCAATTTCCCGTTACCGACTACGTATCCAAGATATTTTACGTTAGCCCGCGCGAACAAACACTTGCGCGGTTGCACTGTCAATTTGGCGGATTTTAATATTCGAAAGACCGTCTCTAGGTGTCGAATGTGTTCTTGCCAAGTGTTACTGAAAACCGCGATGTCATCAAGGTATGGTACCGCGAATTCTTGGCATTTATTCAACAAGGTGCCCATAATACGACAACATTGATAGGGACCGTTCTTTATTCCGAAAGGTAATCTAAGCGGCCGGTACGTGCCGAAACTGGTCACGAACGCCGAATACCTTTGTGCCCTTTCCGTAAGACCGATCTGCCAAAAACATTTGCAAAGGTCCAGTACACTTATAATTTTGGCTGCAGCTACCTGCTCTATCCGTTCTTCGAGATTGGGTAACGGAAAGTATTCGGTCTTAATAATTTCGTTGAGGCGCCTATAATCAATACAGGGCCGTGGTTTTTTGCCCGGTGCTTCAACCAATATCATGGGAGACGTATAATCACTCTCCGCCTCCACAATGATATTGTCGCGAAGCATTCTATCGATTTCTTCCCGTAATATCTTAGCCTGCCTCGGCGATGTACGGTAGGGTACGCTTCGAACCACTTTGCTAGTATCAGTTAACTCGATATCCATAGTTGTGATATCTGTCAATCCAGGTTTCTCACTAAATATAGACCTGTACTTACAAATGACCGTTTTCGGAGCGTCGCGAAACTCCGGTTCGACCTCAGTCCCGCTCAGCATTTCTTCCGCGTCAAAGTCGCAACAATCCAATTTAAGCGCATAGCGATCTAGCGCGTCTTCGTCACCTGCGTCTGTCACTGTCGTAGAACTAAGCACATTCAAGTACTCTGTCCGCTGGTGGTATCTTTTAAGCATATTAATGTGATAGACGCGGGGTTCATTCCGCCCCGGCATCTGGACCACATAGTTATGCTCCGAAATTTTCTCGCGAATCTCGCCCGGCCCTATCCACTGAACCGCGAGCTTCCGCGTCCTGTTAGGTGCGAGAACCAACACCTTCGCGCCTATCTCGAAAGTACGTGAGACCGCCTTCCGGTCATACCACACTTTACGTTTCTGCTGTTCTTCAGCCATTCTATTGTGAGCTAGGTCACGGGAACGTTTCAAACGATTGATTAATTTGAATACATGCTCAACTACAGAATTTTCTTCACTTTCCGCAGTTCCCGCAAGCCTTTCATAAAGAAGTGTCATGGGGGTACGGAGATTCTTCCCGTACACCAATTCGGCAGGAGGGAAACCTAATGATTCGTGCACACTCGTGCGCAACGCGAACATAATAGCGGGAAGTTGGCATTCCCAATCCGTCCCTGCCTCCAAACACAGAACCTTCATAAGCCGGTTCATAGTTCGATGCATTCTTTCGACTGCGTTTGATTGAGGATGATACGGCGAACTTCTCACCAGTTTAATGCCAAACCGCTCGGCGAATTCCGCTGTCAAAGCACTCGTGAAGCAAGTTCCCTGGTCGGTTTGCAATTCGCGTGGAAATCCTATTCTACTGAATAATTCTAGTAATGCCTCAATTACAGTGACCGAAGTTAGGTCCCGTATCGGAATAGCCTCGGGATACTTCGTGGCTAAACACATCGCCGTTAAAATAAACTTGTTTCCGGTGACCGATTCTGGAAATGGGCCACACGCGTCAACATTCACTTTCTCGAATGCCTCGCCCGTTATAGGAACAATTTTCAAAGGCGCGCGAAGTTTTTCGCCGCCGTTTCCTACTCGTTGGCAACTGTCGCAACTACGCACATAGTTTTCAATATCCTTATAGCAATTCAGCCAGAAGAAATATTTGGCCATGGCATCTTTGCTT
>BLKR01011732.1:0-28345 GCA_011170035.1 Teleogryllus occipitalis
AAATAAATAAATAAATAAATAAATAAATAAATAAATAAATAAATAAATAAATAAATAAATAAATAAATAAATAAATAAATAAATAAATAAATAAATAAATAAATAATGTAAACTACCTCCAACAACATATCTGCTTGAAACTCGCAGAGCACTGATTTTGTTCAGATCCATTGGGGAATATCAATTTTGGGGAACATCGTCTGGACGGTTTAGGCGTTGTTAGTTGAGTTGGCGGCGAGACACGGCCAAACAAACGTTTTGCCAACAACGCACAAAACGTGGATTCTGACGATACATCGCGTCATAGTAAGTGACTTACTACATATAGAAACAAGATTTTTCCACCTCTTCGTTACCAGGACCCAACATTAAACTTTTTCCGTGGAAAAATCGCATAAATACGCCGCTGTTTTACTTTATCTTATAGTGCAAATGTAGTACGACAAGAAAGTGAAAACTAAATTCAATACTTCGCAATCAATTCTTGACCAAGCAAAGTGGCTCAGGGCGTAGCGTACTGACTTCGCATTCGGTTGGTGATTCCGGGCGCGTCAACTGCTAAGGTCATTAGTCCCGTAAGTGCAGTGCATTTTTCCCTCAGGAGATGGCGAGATCCGGCACCGACCTACCGTCGGAGAGCGGGGTTTCCCCCTAGCCGTAGCCGGGTTTCTCTCCCACCAGCGGGGCACCGCCCCAGCCGGGTCAAGCTCTAAGCTCCCGACCGGTCTCCCGGAATATATGGTAGTCAAGTGAATGTTAGTGTGTTTGTGTGTAAGGGGAGAGATTAGGACAAGGAAGAGGAAGGAAATATCACGCGCGGTCCGTGGCCTGTTTGTTAGGCTCCGGCATTTGCCTGGTGTTGATCGGAGAAACCACGGAAACTACTGATCAGAGCAGCCGGTCGATAGAATTCTCCTCCAGACAGCGACTGAATTCGACCTAGCTGAAAAAAAGTGTCGAAAATCCTGCCGCCGTCAGGAGTCGAACCTACGACCTCCCAGTCAGAGGCACTGCAGTGACATCAGTTGATGCACTGAGCTACGGCTCTCGGGTTTCGCATTCGTGTTTTCCCCTGGGTCATACAGGCGAATGCTAGAATGGTCCTACTGAAAGGCCACGACCGCGAAACTGGCGTCGCTAGACGAATTAGTTAAGTCACGAATGTTAAACGAGTTCGAAACATCGCGGGTTCCTGGTTGGGAGACCGACTAGGAAACCAGGGATCCAACGGGGCCGAGGCCAAATGCCCTATGCAGGATATATAATGGCTAAATACAAATACAAAAAATCAATACTTGGCGTAAACGCCTGAATACATACGACGATTCGGTGTAGAATTATGATGAAACCACTACTCAAGCTTGTACATACAACACCGAAACGTGAAAACAACGCTCGTTCTCTCTTATGAACACGGTGTACATTTGGCGTACATTTTCTCTTCTAAACAGGTATTCACGATTGTACATTTTTACCAAAAAATCGCTGACTTGAAGCTATACTCATTTTGACGAGAAAATGATTATCAATTTTTGCTTTGTCCTGGGTGACCGGATTTTTTCCAATACGATCGAAACGTGAATCCAATTTAAAGAGAATAAGGTTTTCGAAAGATGTGAGTGCAATTCACTTCAAAGAGTGATGGCGACAACTTATTTACTACGGTATTGCAGTTACAAAACACTGTCCATTAGTAGATTTGCGTGTTATTGGAAACAAACACTAACTCGGAAACTTGTTTTGGGGTCACGATATTGATTTGCTTTGTCCTGGGTGACCGGATAGTTTCTAATTTAAATTAGTTTACCGCAATGAATATCGTGAATTTATGTTTTGCAAACTAAAGAATACCTATGCGTTCAAAAATTATCAATAATAATTTAGGATTTTATACCTTTTTTATCAGCTAATATTCTTCCAGAGCCTGTGATTTTAAAATTAAATTGTCAATAAAAATCAAAAACGAAAATGAATTAAACAATAGATTCTCAGTTTTAAAGGAAATATTCAAGCTCAGATCATTCAATTGTCCCCTATTGGACACCAGTAACTTCTTTAACATTTTCATTCAACATCAGACATTTTAGATAAAATATTAACTCCATATGTTCAAATCGTAATTATTGGCGGCAGCGGTGGTATGTTTAATTTGTTGTGTCGTGTCAGCAATACCATGTGAATAAATTGCTGTGTACTACACCACTTGTGTCAACTGCACCAAATGCAAGAATTAAGGCGCAAACTACCTACAAGTCGCATACTGGCTTCCGAAGAGCATGTAACTGACGATGATGGCTGTCACAGAAAACTGTTATTGCAGTGAATAATGTTGGCCAAGATACGCCTTTAATTATTTTATTTGGAATACCGGCAACAACAAATCACCAATAAACGAATATACGACATGCACTTGGAATAGTAAACCAAGTTCCACAATGGACCAATCTCCGTTTTCTGATCAAAAGTGCGTCTTCATTCATTTCCATTGAAACAAATTATTCACAGATGGATAAGGCGTGATCATTCGATAACACACGATTACATATTCAAATCCAGAGTCGGTATCCAAATTGTTTAACTACGCTCTGTGAAGTCACGAAAGTTTTGGAATTCAAAACACCGCGTGTATCTGATTGGGTGACCGTTATGGAAACCCGGGGATATAAGAGCGCAGAGTCCCTGGCCGAAGGGATAAAAGGCAATGGCTGATGATTTACGATGAGTAACTAACTTAACGGACGTTTGACGCCAGTTGCACACGCCCATGTGCATTAATATGGTCTAGGAGCAATTGTTTGGTATGAATCGGGGTAGTCTATCAGGGTGGCTGCTGTACTGCTGACGTTTGGCAGCCGCCAGCCACTCCCTGGGTGCCCTTGCCCTTCGAAAGCCTTCGCCCTGCCCCAAGGGGCGACAGACTCCCCCTTCACTCAATCATTATCATCAATCGATCATTATCTATTTATTATTTAATATTAATCGCGTTTCACATTACGTACTGCATTATCTAACACGTAGTTTTATGAATGTTTTTTCTGCCTCACCAAGTGGGCCATGCTTCACTAGTAATTTTTAAGAAGACGACATTTGTTAGCATAAATTCATTTTCTTTAATTTTAATTTAATTTTAATTAATTACAATCTCGCAATTGTAGAAGTAATCAGATTTGCTCTCCATGTTCTTAGAAGCAGTGACACTGATGTAGACAACATGGATACATTAGCGGAGGCCCACATCTCAGACTGCCTAGATGAAGTTGGGGCGTCCCATCAATGCTTCACAAGAAGGACATTGTATCATCTATTAAATGAACGATGAAATTTCGGGCAAACGCTACTAGAAGTTCAAGATCGCGTCTCACCTCTTCTGAAATCAGGGATGTATGAGATACCATGCAGCTGAGGTCACAGTTACATCGACGTGACGGGGCGAATCTTTGAGGAACGCTGCTAGGAACACAGCCGCCATTAAAAGTGGAAGCAAATCGTCGTGAATATAATTCAGTTAATATAAATATTGCAGTAATTGGCGTCATGGGGCCGGTAGTACGACTTCGCCGGCCATCTATCGCTGTCCCCATGGCTCTGGGGAAGAGCGACATGACGCGGACATGACATAATCTCTTCACCGTAACTAGAAAGATCAGTCTGCTCGAGCTTTCCTTCGTCACACAGCTACAGAAGAAAAAGTGACGATTCTAAAGGAAAGCTACAACTCTATTTTTGCGTCGACCGGCAATCGAACACGGGACCCCAGCACGGGAAGCTAGTACGCTGCCCATGAGCCATCCCAGAGGTTATAATGTAAATATACAATTATATATTAAGAGTAATATACAATGAATACAAATAAATCAACCTTAGTCTTCCACGCGTAGAAAACGAGCCACGTCATTCTTTTTTACACCTGACTCCTTGATAGGGGCGAAAGGAAGGTAAAAACGGAGTGGAAATTAAAAATCCCGAAAACCTGAATGCTGGCCAAAGTTTGTGTTTTTACGCCGCCTGAAAACATATATTCTAAAGCTACGCCCGTTCGCGTCAGAACGGATCGCGCTGTTACTTGACGTCTGACCACGGCTGGTCTTATAGCACTCCGTCCAGGGAGACGGTTGGCCGATGCTTTCTCCGTATTGGCCGATCGTCCATCCAACCGACAATCGGGTGAAGGTGGAACCTCACTATAAACCCATGCGCAGTTCATCTCCGCGCATTTCGCCCTGAGGAAGGTCTCAGTATTACGTCCAAAACGTAGGCAACTGTGCCTAGAACTGCAAGCAGGTATTGACTCTGCCCACCGAAGTCAATGCTTTCATGCAACGAAGTAAATCGCAACACCACCAAATATGCGATCGTGGTTATAAACTCATTTTCCCAATGTTTTTGTCTAAAACGTTACATCAGAAGTACAACTTAAGGCGGGGAACCTGTTGAATCATCCGACCAAATGTTCGCACTCCTGAACAGTCGATCTGCAATTCTTTTGGACATCATCGGAATAACCAAGTTTGTTTAATTATTCGATCGCACCTGTCTATTCTATTGCGCGTATTGAAGTCAGTGCATTCATGGTTTCAGAAAATAGACGTGGCAACTTCAGGCTAAAACTCAAACTCTGAGGATAGTTCTGGCGTTCTCGCTTAGGACGCTGCTACCACCTTGAGTAAAACTGAAGCAAAGACGCGCGACGATGGTGAGTAAACCAGTCATCATTGACGTCTCTGACGATCAACAGGAAAAAAATCAAATGGATACATTTGTATATTCTTAGTTTCTGCAGTGCTCACCGACTTCAAGTGAAGGATCACAGAATCCAAGTATACTGCGAGCCTCTAAAATACGCGAAGGTGACTGGCCAGTTGCCAGCTACTAACCGCAGTGGGCTACTTAACTCCACGGATTACTCGTCCGTCAAATTCCAGTGCGGGGACTGCGCGCAGCTTATTCGTCGAGCCCGGGGGATTTCTGCGGACAACACAGCGTGGGCGGATGTGCGCCGACTACGCTGTGGTCACGCGGATCCGATTCAGTTTGGAGGGGACACAGCCTCAATCGTGCGTGGGGGGAGGAGAGCGAGGACTTCGGAGGCTGCCAAATCGGACGAACCTTCATCTCTAAACACCTGGGCGCTGCAGTGAGATCAGTTGATGTCCTGAGCCGCATTTGCTGTTGTCTGTCACTGAAGGTTCTAGGATTAGAGTCCTGAGGATTTTCGACACTAAACAGGTATCGGACCGAATTCTACCGCTGTTTGTTGAATTCAAGGGCTCCAGTCCAGGGACCGGGAAGTTCTAGGGCTCCAGTCCCGGCGGCGGCAGGATTTTCGAGATTAGTTTGAAAGCTAGTTTGAATTCAGCCGCTGTTGTAGGGAGAATTCTAGCGGTTGGCTACTCTGACCGGCAGTTTTCTGTGGTTTCTTCGATCAATACCTGGTGACTGCGGGACAGAACCTGCATATGCCAGAACCTGCCTTTATGAGTTTCTACGACAGTTCTGGACTGATAAGTTACTTACAACGGTGGAGATGGATCAGGCAAGTGGTAATGACACTGCAGCGTCTGTGACTAACTGATTCATCAGTGATTCCGGGTGCATCAACAGCTAAGGTAGTGAGTGTAGTGAATGTTTTCGAGGGAGGTAGTTGTGATATTTCCTCGCTCGCTGGCGATATTCGGAGCCGAACTACGTCGGCTTGCAGGGACTTTCCCCAACCAGGTATCTACACTACCACCAGCGGAGCATCGCCTCAGTCGGAGCAAGCTCTAAGTTCCCGACTGGTCCCCGGACAAATGTGATAATGTAGTTCATGTGAATGTGTGTGTAAGTAAGATGAGGATAGGATAAGGAAGAGGACGGAAATATCGCGTGCGGTCTGTTGCACGTTTATTAAGGTATTTCTCCAGAATTCGCCAGGTGTTGGTCCGAAAACCACGAAAAACTTTCGATCAGGGCAGCCAACCGCTAGAATTCTTCCTACAACAGCAGCTGAATTCAAACTAGCTTTCAAACTAATCTCGAAAATCCTGCCACCGTCGGGACTGGAACCCTAGAACTCCCGGTCAAAGGCAATGCAGTGAGATCAGTTGATGTTCTGAGCCGCATTTGCTGTTGTCTGTGACTGGAGGTTCTAGGATTAGTCCCGAGGATTTTCGACACTAGTTAAATAGTTATCAGGCCGAATTCTACCGCTGTTTGGCGAATTCTAACGGCCCGATATTCTGACCGGCAGTTTTCCGTGGTTTCTTCGATCAATACCTGGTGAATGCGGGACAGAATATTCAAACACAAGAGAAAGAGCGCTCGGTATCTTTCTTTCTTCATCGTTTTTCCCTGTTCATTCTTTTCATTCACGCACGCGCGCACGCACACACACACACACACACACACACACACACACACACACACACACACACACACCTACATGTATTACACTTCTATAAAGTATATAGGAAGATCAGTAGGCAGTGTTCGGAGGTTGTCCTGTTTCGGACGGTGCCCTGCTGGTAGAGATAGGAGGAGGAAGAAACCCCGCTAGCTGACGTGTTCTAGGTCGCCACCAACCGAATATAAAACGCACTACACTTACGGGAATAATTCCCATAATTACATATAATTACATAGCGTTCAGTCGGGGGCAGTGGCAGGTAGCAGAGAGTTACGCGCGCATAATGTGCCCGTGAACATAAAACAATCTATCAATAAACGACTTAATCACGAGAGAATCATCTCTCTTTTATACATGAACGATGTGGCTTTGTCCATTAAAAGCAGAAGAACGCTGCTGATGATACAAACTTTTTTTAAAGAAAAGAAACAAATAGTACAATTTTAGGTGAATAGAATTGGTTTCGTAATAACAGAGTAGCAGTAAACGACGAGATAACTGTTCAATTGAATTTTGCATTTCAAATATTCGCATAGGCCGACGAAAGTGAACAATATGCAACTCATATGAACCGATGAAAGTGAAGAACATGCAGTGTGAAACCTGAAATGAAGTATCCATATAAATGAACTAAATTCTAAATTAAATTCAATATGCTACGAATTCAGAATACTTCCCAATTTTGTCAGCCATGGTGCAACTCGTTGCGTGTACTTTGCGAATGTACATTTCCACCTGAGATATGGCGTAATACCCTGGGAATATTTATCCCATATTACCCAGACTTTCTGGTTGTTCGAATCGTATAAATAATCGTATAAATCATATGCCAATGAAATACGCGTAATTCCTGCAAGACCGAGCTAGGAATCCTACCTATTTATTTACGAATCTGTAGTTTTTGTCAAAACTGACTTAATTATCGATGGGAACAAATTTCCATGTAATGGAAATATTTATAACACGCGTCGTATAAATCATATTTATCAAGTACAAATATCAACAGCTCACTAAAAAAAACTTCATATAATATATGTATGTTACTTTATATCTCATCGCAAGATGACATTCAACAAATAAAATCGATACAAAAGTTTGTGACAAGAATCGTTACTGCTACATAACGGTTTCCTTACAATTATAGAATATAGTGACCATTAATGCCTCGATGGCTCGTTGGTTAGCTTGTTTTCCACGTCGCAACCCCGGATTCGATTCTCGGCCGGGACGAGGCAAATTATTCCTGTGCGCTTTCCTTATAAATGTCCCAGTATCAATTGCTTTGAGACGATGAGAAAGCCCAACCTAAGGTTATGAAGACCAGTATATACGGTGATGGGATGTCTTCGTGTTAACCACACGAACCCCTTTTTCCATGACCGAGAGGCTGTGTCACCGCTGGTCGTTAAGGCATGTATAGGGCTGTCGAGCCCAAGAACAGGAACTGACTGTTGTGTACGGCGGCCGTTTGAACTGCCGCGCGCGCCATGAACAACGCGCCCTCTGGGGCTGCTAGTTGCAGCGGCAGGCCTGGACACGCGCCGATGGCTTCCAGGCGAGGTGCGAGTTTGCACCAGAGCTGCGCCGACGCTGCCCCAGAAAAAAACATGCACTACACTAACGGGACTAATGGCCAAAGCAGTTGACGCGCCCGGAAACACGAATCAATCAATCAATCAGCCTGAAATTATTCTCTATCACTTCCGATAAATGATACAATCATCTGCAAACCTTTTTTATTTTATTTTTTATTCAATTCCCTGCCAATATCATTAATACATGCTATAAATAACAACGGACCTAGAACACATCCCTGTGGCACTCCGTTCGTTACGTCTCTCTTAGAAGAGAAATTAGATCCAATTCGCACCCGTTGAGCACCCAAGAAATTCTCCAATACAATACAATATTATTTTGTCTAAGTTAAACTTACTAATTATTTTGGTTAATTTAAACATTGGTAACGACGGCGAACATGTTGGTGAAATCTAATAATAATTGGGTAAACGATGGAAGCTCTATCGAAAGAATCAGCAGTATTCTGACAGTGACTACTTGACTCTCACTTAAATTTCATTTTTTTAAACCGTGTTGCCTTCGTAAATGATATTTTTCTTATTGCAAATTCCGCGTAAGTATTCTGTCAAGAAATGTTCCATTTGCTTACGCACTACAGACATAAGAACAGGACGATAATTTTCGACAATTAGACAGGAGCCTCCTTTCGAAATTGGGACCACTATTGCATCGCTCTCGTCCCGAAGAATACATGAATTGTTCATTGATATCTCGAAAAGTTGAAAAATCACAATAGATATGATAACATAACTTCCCTCCTAATTTGAGAATTTCCACAAGAATTCCGTCCGTTCCTATTGATTTCCTTTTTGGACAATTCTTTTTTTAAGTGCAGTCGGATTTAGTACAAAACTTTCTCCTTCGCATTCAGTTACGACGATCTTCCTTTTATCTATAAAATGACGCAAAAAATTGGTTAGAGATATTGATTTTTTGTTTCTCACGATGAGATTTCGTCGCGAATTCGCTTGCGTTTTCATATATATTTAAAAAAATTACTCCACCTCTTATTTTCATCAGTAGGGCTCATTTCCAAATTCTCCTCCTGTGCTAATGCTAATCTGAGGCAAGACTTGACGTGTCTAGGAATCTTGGTGGGAAACTGTTTTTTCTTTTTTTCGCGAATTTATTTTGAAGATTCTAAGAAATGTCTCTAAAAAACGCGTTTTTCAAAGCCTTTTAAGCACCTATAACGCGTTTTTCGTGACTTACTGCATTTACAGCAGTGATCAACACTAGCACGCTCGAGTTCCCTCAAAGAGAAAGATCGATTGAATCAATTCATTCTGGTTTCGTCTAAGAAATTCTGGAAGAGGTATAGAAAAATAACCTTTTATGATGGTTTCAATGCACTGTCATTTTTTGTGCTCAACTTTGCCCAAAATGTCATATTTAATTCACCCAATGTTAGATTGTCCCCGTAGATGTAATAAAAACTAAATAAATACTTTGTACATAATCACTATCTTGTAAAAAAAGATCACAAAATATGACGATAAACGTTTTGTTTTCAATGTAGCTACTGAGCTTCCCCATACTCCATGCTACCAAAATGCACATAATAGAAAATACCATACAAAATATGGGATGAACCACACGCTTTCTCGATGTTTTCACTTGCAATTATATTGTTAATAATAGATTTATACAATGTATAAAACGGTGCTAATTAGCAATATATAATTATTTTTGTACAAGTGTAGTCGAATTTTCGGACATTGAAATCAAATATGAAAGCACATTCCTAGCACTAATCATTCTTAAATATAATAACATTAATAATAATAATAATAATAATAATAATAATAATAATAATAATAATAATAATAATAATAATATAATAGAGCTGGCCCCGTGGCACCGAGGAGGCTGCAGGATCGAGTCCTGCGAAGGCATGGTCGAATTTGTGATTGTCTCTTTACTGTTCATCATCATCCTACCACCTAATAATTCACACTTCAAGGCGTAACAACCTTGTCGTACTGAGGGATACAGCTGGAAAGCTAATCCTAAAAGTTATACACGTTAATCCTGTAGCGTGATCAGAAATGGACAATACAATAATAATAATAATAATAATAATAATAATAATAATAATAATAATAATAATAATAATAATAATAATAATAATAAGGGGCTCAAGGGGTGCGATGTGTCAGACAAAAACCTCTCGCGCGCAACTCCACTCTCATCCTTCTCGCGGGGAGCCCTGTTAAGGCGGATACCCACCCACTCCAAGGTTGTGGTAACCAGCCCCTTCGGCGGAGTGGCCTGCCGAACTGATGAGAGATGGAGGTTCTGATGGGGCTACTAGAAGGTAATTCCAGAAAAGGCCTATCAGGATGGTACTGATCACTCAACTGGATCTGGACCTAGGAAGGCGGTGGCAGAACCACTCTGAGGGTCAACAGCGGCTTCCAAAGCCTGAGTAAGCAAGGCTACAGTTGGGCCCTCCCTACGGGGTAGTACATAGGAAAGCAAGATTGGAGGCTTAGAGGTGGCAATCCCATCACCAACCAAACCCATAGCAAATGGAGATGCAAAATTCTGGTCATAGAGCCTCGGAAAATGAGTCGCTGCCTGGGGATAGTCAGGGCGCGGTTGGAGCAAGTGCTGACCGTGACAGTATGCAAGCCACTGGTGGTGTGTTACTGAATAGGCGGGTACACACCGGGTTACCCGAAAGCACTACAGCCAATGAACGCAGCAATCAAGAACAATTAACTGCACCTGCCGACAGTGCTTCCCGGACAATACTCGGGACCACTCAAGCAGGCCTGCCACGACGGAGGATACAATGGACAGCTGACATGAATGAAACAATAGTCAGAATTTCTCTCCGTGTTACTCGTTGCGGAACAAATTGTGTAGGTTACCGGCAGGACCTTTACAGAAACTTTTTGCAACAATTCCCACATCTCTCCCACCTTACGGAACAAAACGTACATGCACATTGGTCCGAAAATTCTTGGGAAGTAATGAGTGTTTAGTTGCTACTTTAATTACATTAGTATTTATGAATATTATAAATGTTAAATTTTGTATTAGTCTATAACTTCTAGAATTACATACTGTTGATTTTTATTGTTGTCATGCTTTGATGTATTTGTATCTGTATGACTACAATCTATGTACCAGTGTACTGTGATTGAATAAATAATAATAATAATAATAGTAACAATAATAATATCAATAATAACAATAACAATAATAACAAGAATAACAACAACAACAACAACAACAACAACAACAATAATAATAATAATAATAATAATAATAATAATAATAATAATAATAATAATAATAATAATAATAATAATTATAATGAGTAGCTTGTCGTCCTCCGTTTCATCACTCCCTAACAATCCAATTTTCCTACCCGCACTTATTCCTACCTAGTTTCCCCTGTAGCTGGCAGAGAGCTATAAAATGCATTACCCATTTGATATGGAGCAGTTCGTGCAGAATGAAGCCTCGGATGTGCCAGGGAGTAGGGCTGTACCTGGCACGGGACCCCAGCCCGATGATGACAAACAAAATTCAGAATACATCATCCCAATAGCGCTGTCGAAAGGCTTTATCTTCCCAGAAACCAAGGAGGTAGAGGCCTGCTTAATATCTTCAATCTGTGCAGGTCACAAGAAAAGAAAATGCGAATGTACTTTCACGCCTCGGATAGTGTGTTTCTGAAGAATGTAGTTGCTGTAGATGCAAACTATTCAGCTCTAAATCTCCAGAAGACTGAAACCAACACTGACATTTTTTCCCAGATATGTAACATGCAGACAGATTGGAAGAACAAGACCCTTCATGGAAAATATCCTAATCTCTTAAATAACCCATCAGTTGATAAAGTCTCTTCTCTCCTGTGGTTGAAAATGGGATATTTATTTCCTGAAACTGAAGGATTTATAATAGCAATTGAAGATGGGGTAATGAAAACACAGAATTATGATAAACACATACTGAAGAGCAGTATAAACGATGTCTGTAGAATGTGTAATCAACCAAATGAGACCATCGACCATGTGATTGCAGGTTGCCCAGTTCTTGCCAACACTGCATATCTAGAGAGGCACAATCAAGTAGCCAAAATAATCCATAGACAATTGGCATCATATTATAGACTAACTGAGAACCCTCCACCATTTTACAAATATTCACCTTCACCGGTTATAGAAAATAATGAAATAGTACTCTACTGGGATAGGCCTATTGTCACTGATAAAACTGTGGATTATAATCGCCCGGACATAGTAGTGATCAATAAAATACAAAAGTATGCAACAATCATAGATGTAGGCTGTCCACTGACAAAAAATCTGAATAAGACAGAATCGGAGAAGATTTCAAAATACCAGAATTTGGCAGCAGAAATCCAACATGTTTGGCAACTGAGTAAGGTTGAAATAGTGCCAATAATCATCTCAGCCACAGGAGTGGTGACGGACCGATTTGCTTCAGGTCTTACAAAAATAGGATTATCAAAAGGAATCTCCATAACCATCCAAAAAGCTTTAATCCTACAGACTTGCCATATTGTGCGAAAATTTTTAAATTGAACGACGGACAAAGATGAATTTCTTCTCCGTCTTTCCTCAGATCTGTCATTACCAGTTGCATTTGCTAGAGCCTAAGTCGTATGAATATATGAATGGTTTTCAATGCTTACTGACAAAGGTACAGAAATAATAATAATAATAATAATATAATAATATAATATAATAATAATAATAATAATAATAATAATAATAATAATAATAATAATAATAATAATAATAATAATAATAATAATAATAATAATAATAATAAAACCATCTGAATATCTACAAAAACTGACCGCGGTTAAGACTTCATGCAAAACGGCAAATGCAAAACGGTTAAGACTTAAAAAAAAAGTCAGAAGAGAAAGGAGCATAATGCCAAATTCAAAAGAGATTCTATAAATCATTCTATAAAAGCATTCTATAAATCTTTACACGTACAAGATAGTGAGACAAACTTTATGCCAACTAAAGAAATCGAAGGCTACTGGGGAGGTAAGTGGCCGTCTGATATTAAATATAATGCTGAAGCAAGCTCGTTGGAAACAATTAGCAAATCATCAGAAACGATTGTACCCATGGAGAGTTTCCAATAAAGCCTATCCTTGCCACACTAAAGAATTGGAGGAGCCCTGGAAGCGATAAAATTCATAATGTCTAGCTGAAGAATTTATCAGCATTGCATAATAAGTTCGTTGAATGTATAAATGCTTTTGTTGAAGAACCCCTAAGTATTTCGCATAAATCTGGCCACAGGTAAGACGTATCTCAAGCCAAAGGGCTCCAGGAGTCGTAATCCAGAAATATATAGGCCTATACCGTGTTTGCACAAGTTCTACAAACTCTTGACATCATGTGTGTCCCAATATCCTGGAAGATCACAGTAGTGATAACAATATTTTAGCAGAAAAACAAAACGATGTAAGAAAGGATCGCTAGACTGTACAGAAAAACTAATAATTGACTCAGTGGTCTTGAAACAATTAAGTAACAAGCAAAGAAATTTATTTGCAGCGTACATTGATCATCAGAAAGCTTATGATTCGGTCCCACATGCCTGGCTTATAGACGTGCTAACAATATACAAAATCCATCATCATTGTATTAAAAAAAGGAAGTGAACATTATCACAAATAAAATTAACATCAACCATGGTACCTTCCAAGGAGATTCTTTGAGCCCATTTTGTTTTGCTTGGCTCTGAACCCGCTATCATCCTCAAGAGCAGTAAATACCGCTACGAGATAAAGAGTCAGCACTCCTCATACAGACTTTCCCATCTGGCATACATGGATGATATAAAGCAGTACGTATCAACAGCCAGTTCGTAGAAGCAGCTCCTCAAAAATCACCGAAACTTTCTTTGAATCGGAATTTGTTTTGGTATAGATAAGTTCAGATATTACAGTGAACGTACCTACACGGAATACTCTTAAATCACAAACAGCAATAGATCAAATTATAATTAACAAAATCACAACTAGATATGAAATAATAACGAATAATCTAGGTTACAGTGACCACGATAAATAAATTCTAACAATTACTAATAACATGAATACTGACAAAATAAATAAAACAGGCATGTGCAGAGCATTTACTAAAGTTAACGTAAAGTTATTTACGGACTACTTGCTGAAGGACTCATCATGGGGAGCAGTTTATAACGCTATTGACACAAATGAAAAATATAATTTATTTTTCCCAAAACTTTCATTTCTCTTCAACACGTGCTTTCCTATTAAAAAGAGAAAATTAAACATTTCACGAAAAAATTATACTTGGATCACACAAGGAATGAGAACATCGTTTAAAAACAAACGTACGCTCTACTTTATTTCTAAACATCATAACGTTTCATCCGGTTTCCACGTCTACTTCCGAGAATATGAAAGAATTTTAAGGAAAATAATAGTTCAGGCAAAAATAATGGAAAATAATGAGGATATTTTGAACGCCAGAAACAAAACTAAAGTAATGTGAAACATCGTAAAAAACGACCACATCATCACATTTCGTAGATAATGTTGTTTTAAAGGATAATGAAAGAGACACAAGTAATCCAGAAAAAGTTGCGAATATCTTCAACCAACACTTTTCTAGAATTTCGGTTGATCTCAAGAAGGGACTAAAACCACAAAATTCAACATCATATTCTTCTTCCAACGAAATCCTCAGAATAGTCAGTAAATTAAAAAATAAATATTCATCTGGTTTAGATGAATTTCCGGATTGTTCATTAAAAAAGGTGTGCACCTGCCATTATACACCCATTAATTCACATTTTCAATACTTCCTTGTGCACAGGAATATTTCCAGATATTTTCAAAACAGCTTTTTAAATGTGTTTTTATTATTATTATTATTATTATTATTATTATTATTATTATTATTATTATTTTCAACTATTAATAGTTAAATTATTGGGAAGTGATTCTGAAACTCAAGAAAGCGTGCGCAGATTATTTTCTCCCCCATACGTCACATACAGTTTTTGACCGTTTTTGACTAAATAAATAAATAAACAAATATGAAATTCGAAATTACCAACCAATTTCTCTTTTGTCAGTTTTCTCAAAAATATTAGAGAGGCTTTTCTATACGCGAATGGAAACTTTTCTCAGGAAAAACGAAGCGTTTTCAGACTTACAACACGGTTTCAGGAAATCAAAATCTACGGAAACTGACATTTTTTTCTTTCCTTAAAGATGTTGCTTCATCAATGGATCAAAATGAAGAACCCATTGGGATATTTTTAGATCTTTTGAAAGCTTTTGACGTTATTAACCATAACATCTTGCTCTCAAAATTACCTTCTTATGGAATTCGTGGTATTACCCTAGATTGGATAACCTCGTACCTTAAACATCGATCTCAAAGAGTAGAAATACCGTACTGGCACGAAAGGACTTTAATTATTTATCTTTCCAATTCCTTGCCAATTGAACATGGGGTTCCACAAGGTTCGATCTTAGGTCCTACCCTCTTTCTGTTGCACGTAAACGATGTGCCCTCATCTATTAAAAATGAAAGAACAGTTGCTTGCCGATGACGCGAATGTTCTTTGCAAAAATGAAACAATAAATAGTACAATTTCAGAAGTTTCAAATTGGTTTTGTAATAACAAATTAATAGTTAACGAAGGAAAAACTGTCTCAATGCAATTTTGCGTTTCAAATCGGCAATCGTATGTTCCATTGAAAATAAACAATATGCAATTAGCTGATGTTAAGGAAACAAAATTTCTAGGTCTCTAAATTCAATCAAACCTCAAATGGAATGAACATATAACAGAATTAAACACTAAATTAAGCTCATTATGTTATGCATTCACTGACTTACTTAACGGTGGGAACTTATTTTCATGTAATACTGATAGTTACAATACTCGACGTAGAAATTATGTTCATCAAGTGTCAGTATCAACAGCTCACTTCAAGAAATCCACATACAATACATTTACGTTACTTTACAACGCATTGCCAGATGAAATTAAACAATTAAAATTGGTAAACAATTTTTAGTTAAAAGTAAAATCTTTTCTGCTGCAAAACTGTTTCTATACAATTAGAGACTATACTGATCGTCAAAAAGAAAAATAATGTTTACTTTAACAAAACCAAGATATAGTATAATGAATTAGTTTACATTTGCATTGTATAATTTAAAAGAAGACTTAATATGCCTGTAACAAGTAATGTACTTCAGCTTCCGGGTCAATGACCCCCATCTCGGTCGGGTTTTTGTCCAGTTTCCCTGATCCATTGAGAAAATGCTGAGATGGCCCCTTGATTTGCTTCTGGAGGTAAATGTAGCTTCACTATGCGCACGTTTTGTTGTACTTTCCTTTTACTTGTAGTGGTAGTATAGCTTAGGGTGAGCTTTTATTTTGTTAACAATACAGAAAAATCAAATCTGTTCGTTCGTTTGCCGTTAAAAATAAGTTTTCTGCAATTCGGCAACGAAAATATGTAGTTTTTGACATGTTCATCTCTCGCTTTCTTAAATTTATTATTTATTATTATTATTATTATTATTATTATTATTATTATTATTATTATCATATTAATTATTAGCGTGCGCAGATGATTTTCTCCCCCATATGTCACATACAGTTTTTGACTGTTTTTGACTAAATAAATAAATAAGTGTAGAACGGTTAACGTGGTACGTGGCATATTGACGAGGGGATCGGAATACGATACGCACAGAAGCGACCTTATTAAACCATTAGAAGACGATGAACTGTAAAAATATCTTTCTTTAGAGCAGTCTCGAACAGTAGCCCACTCGAAGTCAAGAACCGACACACAAATGTTCTTAAAACATCTCTGAATTCGCGAAATATTGCCACTGCAATAAATACATACGCTATTCCTGTGATCATCTACTCAATGGGCTTAATAAAATGGAGTCAGACAGACCTTGAAACAATGGATAGATATATAATAACCTAAATGACTCAATATTGATATCATCATTCTAGACCAGCTATTGAAAGGATCAATCTACCACGTGAAAAAGGAGGTCGAGGCAAATATAACAATTGCAACAATTGCAACGATTGAAAATATAACAAATAGCAATGTCAACCAAATCTCACTAATGAGAAAGTACTTCCTAGATAGGGCAGAAACATCGACACTGAAGAAGAACGTAGTAGAGGCTGATTTCAGACTCACCTCCTAAAATCTTGCAAATGCTCAGTTTCTAGAGTACACAACCAATGAATGCCTGATGCAACAATTGTGTCGAAAAACGTTACTCGTACATCCCAATGAACTATAAGACGAGAACATATTTTTTTAAATATCTAACAGGTGGTTGACACATGGTTTACTGTACCCAGAAACAGAAGTCTTTATGATAGCCAATCACGACCAGGTTATCGCAAAAACAAATTACTTACGCTATATAAGAAGAGACCCCTCCATAGTAGTGATGTGATGCGGTGCGCAACATGTAAACATTCAGCACATCCTTGCCTGTTGTAGTGTGTTGGCTTCCATCGCCTATAAAGTTAGGCACGATAATAAGGGTAAAATAATTCATGGGCGGTTAGTAAGAAAATACGGACTTGAGTCCTGTGATGTCCCATATTACAAATATCATCCTTCTACAGACTTGGAAAATGAAGAATAGAAACTGTTCTGGAACAGAAGCATAATTACAGACACCACTATTTCAAATATCAGACCAGATATAATAGTTCTAAACAAGCTCAAGAAAACAGCCATGACAATCAATTTTGTAGTCAACAAAAACAATCTAAAATCTGTATATAACTTGAAAATTCAGAAATATGTACCGCTGACTGAAGAGCTTCGTCATCAATTGAGACTTCAGAATAACGACATACAACCGATAATCATGTCCACCACAGGATTAATCCTAAAACACACAGCGCATTCAATTCAGGTGTTGGAATTACCTTTTTCAATCGCAGAGCATATGCAGAAAGCAGTAATACTGGACATCTACAGAATAGTAAAATTCCTGAGATGTACACGATTGATTGAAATGTCTAGAGAGTAACATTAGTTCGTGTCTTGTGTCTGCGAGATGAACCGAGAGTTTACGAGCAATGGTCACGTGAATGTTCCTACTTATAGTGCAGAGAGTAAAAAATTCGGTAAAAAATAAAAATAACAATAAAAACCACTTGGTTAAACTACTAGATCACTCAAAGCACTGGGAAATGCAACACATTGCTTTATTTGGAACAGCCCACATTTTGTGCAAGTATTGTAGAGGAACCGAGAGTCCCTTGATCTGCTCCTTAGAAAGCTGATTGCAACGAGAAGTAGATTTGATATTCAACCGACTCATAATGTCTTTAGTCAAGAAGTAGAGGAATAATAATAGTAAGAAGAAGACGAAAAAAGAAGTTACGTAAATAAAGTGTTATGTAGCAAAAGAAATGTAAAAAAATTGAAAATTTGGACGTGAGGAGAAAATAAAGATTTTAAAAGCAAATTATTCACAATATTTGTTAGAATTCAAAGGATTCTGTCATAGAAACGGGAAGCTTTCAACTCCCGAGAAGATCCGCGATTCGGGCGTGCGACTGTCCGTCTCTACTTAGCGCTATTCAGGTGCAGCGTCCCGAACGACGCGGGAGGGAACAAGGTCAGAAGTCGAATGTTGAAGATCACCGAGCCGCAATGGCCAGTGCTTGGAGTCCAGAGAATCGCATGAGAAGACCCACAACTCTATGTCAAAGCAAGAGCACTTTGCCTGCATTTACGTGCAGCGTTCGGGAACACAGAGCGCATACCATGAATGCTTCGCTTCTCGAAAGACGAGCAAGACCATTCTCGTGACAGAACGGGCTGCCGTCTCTGGTTGCGTTAATACCGTTGATTGTCCAAGTACTAACCCAGATGAAGCACTCTCCTTGATAAATATCATGCATGATCAGTCCTTGATAACCACCATGCGTCCCTCCGCGATTTATATAGTTACGGAACCATTCATCTTTTTCGGGGGGAGAGGTGCAGTAAAATTTTCTTTAGGAAAATTAATTAGTATGTATAACATATTCATTTCATAAGCATACAATTTTCGAAGAATTTCACCTAACACTTTCCACGACGTCCATTTAATTTATAAGTGGGTGAGCTCGAGCAAAACAAACTATCGATGGGAAAATCGTGTTTTCGTAAGATTTAAATTCAGTATTTCACTTAAAATTACGCGAAAATACTTTTTAAACGTGTATATGATATTATTCAAAGATCTAATTTTGAAAAGCTATCTTCTTTTTAAACTAGTGGTGCTTCCACAATAAAACCTTTCTAGTATTTTTATAACATTCGAAATTTTCGAAAATTGAGAAAGTTCAGCAAAAACTTGGACCTGCGCCATTCATTTACGCGATCTTTGCTCTATCCATGGAAACAAATTGAAGAACAGAAACTTTCGAAAATATTTTGAAAATAATTTGCGGTACCTTCAGGCAGAAATTACGGGAACGCTAATCGTTTTTTCAAACTATTATACTTTTATTAAAGATCTGATTATTCGAATAGGTTTCATTTAAGAAAAAATCTGCCTTATCTCTATGTTGTACTTTTACAATGTTAACTTTTTTCGATTTTCGAAAATTCAGAGATGTCCAAAATAGGACCAGAAGCACTTCTTATCATCTCTTGCTACAAATCAGGAAAATGCTTAAAGGAAAAATTTGGAACCGTTTTTGAGAAAATAATTGCCTATGCACAGCCTATATATCACTCAAAATCATCTGAAAATTATTCACATTTAAAAAAATGAACATGACCTTATTTAAGGAGCATGTTTTTCAGACCAGATTTCATTAAGAATTAATGGTTATCTCCAACTTTGTAATGTAAGAAGATGCCCAAAATATTGACGACATTCGGGATTATCACATTGGCATTGAAACGTTGAAGCCATTTTTGAGAAAATTTTGAAAATGTGGAGACTTCATGTAAAGTGCTCTCAAAAATCAAAATATCCGTTTCAAACTAGCACCACCTCGAGTTCGTTCAGATCAATCGGAGAATATTAATTTTTGAGTAAATCATATGAACGGGTAACGCATTTGCGATGATCACAGACAGACTCACACACATACAGACTCACACACATACAGACTCACACACATACAGACTCACACACATACAGACTCACACACATACAGACTCACACACATACAGACTCACACACATACAGACTCACACACATACAGACTCACACACATACAGACTCGCACACATACAGACTCGCACACATACAGACTCGCACACATACAGACTCGCACACATACAGACTCGCACACATACAGACTCGCACACATACAGACTCGCACACATACAGACTCGCACACATACAGACTCACACACATACAGACTCACACACATACAGACTCACACAGACAGAGACACACAGACAAAGGGAGACAGACACACACACACAAACAGAGAGAGACATACAGACACCACAGAGACAGACGGACGCAGACGGACGCAGACGGACGCAGACGGACGCAGACGGACGCAGACGGACGCAGACGGACGCAGACGGACGCAGACGGACGCAGACGGACGCAGACGGACGCAGACGGACGCAGACGGACGCAGACGGACGCAGACGGACGCAGACGGACGCAGACGGACGCAGACACGGACGACGCAGACGGACGCAGACGGACGCAGACGGACGCAGACGGACGAGACGGACGCAGACGGACGCAGACGGACGCAGACGGACGCAGACGGACGCAGACGGACGCAGACGGACGCAGACGGACGCAGACGGACGCAGACGGACGCAGACGGACGCAGACGGACGCACGCAGACGGACGCAGACGGACGCAGACGGACGCAGACGGACGCAGACGGACGCAGACGGACGCAGACGGACGCAGACGGACGCAGACGGACGCAGACGGACGCAGCGGACGGACGCAGACGGACGCAGACGGACGCAGACGGACGCAGACGGACGCAGACGGACGCAGACGGACGCAGACGGACGCAGACGGACGCAGACGGACGCAGACGGACGCAGACGGACGCAGACGGACGCAGACGGACGCAGACGGACGCAGACGGACGCAGGCGGACGCAGACGGACGCAGACGGACGCAGACGGACGCAGACGGACGCAGACGGACGCAGACGGACGCAGACGGACGCAGACGGACGCAGACGGACGCAGACGGACGCAGACGGACGCAGACGGACGCAGACGGACGCAGACGGACGCAGACGGACGCAGACGGACACACGGAGACACATCGAGGGAGGGAGACACATCGAGGGAGGTGGTGGTAACGGTTTCCAACGGCCGCGAGTCTTTGCCGGTCCGCGGAAATTCCAGATAATTGCGATTTCCAGTGTAGAATTTTTGTATTGTGTGGTTTAATTTATGCAGGTTGTGTCAGTGAACAAGTGTGTGTGTTAGGAACGTTTTCTGTGGGGAGATATCCAATATTCTATTGATTTTTGCACGCTTAAGAGCTGTACCACACATTTCAAGCCATTTTAAACGGTAGATTAAAGTTAATATTTCGTTTGAAGGTTGTAGAATGTGTTGTTCTTAGTGACAATTGTTTTTAAATACGTATTATTGTTGCATTCGTAGCACAGTTCCTGTCTGCACGCTGGCAGTAGCACCGTTTTCAAAAAGTGTTAAAAACCTTGTTAAAATAGTCGGTGCAAATTATTGGAAAATTGGGCCGGTCCATTGCAGGCCACCATTTCCTTTACTTGCAAAAACCGGGGAGGTAGGCGTTATTAATGTAATCGGGATTTCGCGCATCTTACCGATAGCCTTGGGTTCTCACTATACAATGTATTATACGAAATACTTTCCTGTATATAAAGGGCAAGAATTTTCCACTTTTTCAACAACAGGTACCCATAAAACGTACTTCTGTCGACAATAGCAGTTTTTTCACTACCACTCTATCTTTCTCTATACTGCGTTATATTCGTAGTATGCGAAAATGTAAAATGGCACTGCCTGCAGGCGTTATACTGTGTTTCGATGGCTGCTGGCGGCGTTGAGAGGCATGCGTCAAAGACGAACGTGAAATTGCGATAAAAGATACCAAATGCGAAATAACATCCACGTGATCAGAATAGAATATTAGAGGATTACATGGAAAGATCAGAAAGATACTGTGTTATGTAACGTGAGATGTTCAATTTGATATCCTGAGATGGACGAAATTAAAATAGTCAAAATAAAACACTGACAGGATAATTCAAATTCCGTCAATACTTATTGTAATAAGTACTGTGTCCCCACCAACAAAACGTATGATATTCAATATTCAAACAAAATAATTCCAGTTAAACATGTGTTTAACATTTCTAATCACATCCATGATGGATTAAAATTATTTCCACTTCCTTTGAATTTATCGGGAAATGACAGCTGAAACACGGATCTAATTGGTATCGTTTTTCATTTTATGACGTCAATGGGCGAGTTTCGCGGTCCGAAGTAGAGGGCAGTGACGCAATTGCGGTGCACAAGAGATTGGAAATATTCTTCAATAAATGCTTCGTATCAAAACGACGCAATTTGCTCCGTAGTGCCGTTCACCGAATTCTAATCAATTATCAAACGAGAAACCATCTATCAGAAGATATGAAGTATTGAATACAGATGTTCCACAACAAAATCTAATCAAATGGAAAAAAACAATGTATTTAGCATATACCATAATGTTGTTTCGCTTAAAAGAATATTTGTTCACATAGGCTACTGGGAACCAAATATATATTGATTGAAAGGGTTCGCATACAAAAGTTCATTTTAAACAGAGGATGTAAAGCAGACATGAAATGCCATAGACAGGTAAAATGAGAGGCACGCCGTTATGACCTGGAGTGATTCATAAAGGGAGCTTAATTTAAAGGGAACGCTACCATTTAGGTTGGTAACAAATATTTAAAACATTAAATACAATGCGGAATATTCACATTGTCTATATATTAGATAATGAGTCAAAGAAATGTTAATGTTAATGTTATTATTTTGAGAAAATATTGAAAAAATGTAATAAAGTCAGAATATTTATAAGCGATGTAATTACTCGCATATATATATATATATATATATATATATATATATATATATATATATATATATATATACGTAGTATATATACTATATATACAAACTGCATGAATATGGTAATAGTCTGAAACATCAAAGGAATGGCTATTTCCGTAGAAAATGTCATAATCTCTGTTGAGACAATTTCCGGAAAATGTTAAATGAAACTTAGGATACATGGTGATTCCCTCCATAATTAAAAGCACTATGGGAATTTGAATCCTCCAAATATAACTTACCGCTTTTGGAGTAATTTGAATACTTATTTAACAATATGTATATAAGGGGTAAATATATAAATAATGGTTAAATATATAAATAACTGATATACAGATAAATAATAGTTAAACAGTTAAATAGTTATGTAAAAAATTAAACGTTTCTGAAACGTAAATTTAATAGTTTTCATTATCTCTTACAAATTCAATTCTCTCAGTTCTAATGGAAATTGACATTTCATGTCTGCCTATTATATTTAAAAAATGCAGAACACGTTAATTGAATGAGTTCCTGCAGTGACATTGCTCTGCTTTCTAACCGCAAAATATGTTTCCGTTGTAGCAGCAAATGCAATGACTGACATTCTCTTCTGGCAACGCGCCCGGGGACTACAGTTTAGGTGCTTCTGATTGTAATATAACACGGGCCCCACAGACCGCAACACGTACCCTGTTTCCGGGCCGTGCTCCGTTAAATCCGCGACAATTTGCCATGCGTATCTCTTCGGCAGGTGGGTCGGACATGGCGCGACACGGCATGGGCCGAGGCGGAACGGGCTCTGGGCGGGACACAGCGCACAGCGGGACAGGACTGGACGAAGCGGGCCGGGCCAGGACGGGGTCGGAGCGGGCTTCGACGTTGAGTTTAGGGTCGGGGAAGGGAGTGACTGGGGCGGGACTGTCCGTGGTGAGATGGAGTGGGGCAGGACGGCGTTGGGGAAGACGGGATAAGGTGGGAAGGTGAGCTGAAGGGGAGGGCTCTAGGAAAGACAGAAAGGCAGGGGATGATGTGGGGGGGGACGAGGAGAGGAAGGTGGTAGGACAGGTCGGGGCAGAGTGGGAGGGAGTGGCAAATTGAGGCAGAGCAGGGGGTGGTAGGGGGCGGCAGAGGGCGACAAAGGGTGGCAGGGGGCAGGAGGGGGCGGGAGGGGCGGGAGGGGGCGGCAGGAAGAGGAAGAGAGCGGTAGGGGACGGCAGAGGCGACAGGGGCCGGGAGGAGCCGGGGGCGTGGCAGGGCGCGGCTGGGAACGGCAGGATACGATAGGATGCGACAGGATTCGGCAAGGGGCGGCAAGGAGAATCTGATAGGGGCGGGCGTGATGCGGTAGGAGGCCAGGAAGGGGGGCAGTATGCGGGCGATAGGTTCAGGAGAGTGCGAGAGGGGTCTGTTGAGGGTGGGAGGAGGGTGGGTGGGAAACAGCGAGGAGAGGCGGAAGGGTGCATGGGTGGGCGTCGCGTCGCGCGGGCTGCATTACCGATGATCGACATGCAGAGTGCGAGAAGCAGGTGTGCGAGGGCGGTGGGCTGGAGCCCATTGGGGCCAGCTCAATGCGAACGCGCCCCTCCACACGCGCGCCACGGCTCGCCGCGCGCCCTCTGTCCTCAGTTTTGTTCTTCCCGCGGGAGAGAGCTATTGCAGGTAATAGTTGCTTTTGGTGTTGCTTTCCGTACACACGCAAAATAGAATACCACCCGTGGGTTCGCTTTGGAAATAGAGTGCACGGTAAATGCGCCAGTTCAATAGCTATCAATGTAAGTGGAGATCAGACACATACAGAAACGGCAGGTAATGAATTGCTTGCGTGTTCTATTTGCACAAGGATTAAATTGTAGAACATTAACAAGTGCGTTGACATACGTGCGACATTCTACCTATTTAATTTTTCGTATATTTTTGTTTCATAACTTTCATTTAAAAAACTGAGAACATAAAAACAATATTATAACGATAAAAGCAATAATAATAATAATGAGCATTAAACATTATTAATAGCTCATTATAATAATAATGAGCATTAACAATTTTACTCGGACTTCAAATCAACTCGAATAAAATAAATAAGAAAGTAAACAATATTATCTGAAGACTATACATTTAATATTTCTGAATATAATATAATTTTCACCTAACACTAATTTTATGCTAATTGTGTTAGACTAAGAAGAGATTGTCATATTCGTTACTGACCTGCCTTCAGATTATTCACGATGATGATTTCTTACCTAGCAAATTGGTAAAACTAAACGTTGAAACGAAATATAAATTGAAAGATAATTTATATTCCACCATATTTTAACACTATTCATTTTTCTCTGTAGCTTTTCAAATCATAAATTTGGTTATTCGAATTATTGGAATATAATTTTTTAAACTCACATGAAGCACTTCAGCAATGGTGAATACATTTTCCTATTTCATCAAAAACTCGAATCATCTAATGTTTTCATTATCTATAGTCTTCAATTTAAAAAAAATAATAAACAATCTTGTTTTTTATGTTTATCAGTGTACAGCAAAGCCAATATTACAACAACCTGTGCTAGATTTTTTATTAAACATTTATTTACAATCTGTTCATACATGAGAACAATAAGTAAATTTGTTGACTAGCTAATTAGCATTGATTGTAGAAGATATTCATAAGTATCTCTCCACTAATACAATTGATTACACATTAACTCCAATGTATTAGTTTGGCTCCGAAAATCATGGTGATAAGGAACTTCGTAACATCAGCAAGGACTCAACGAGAATTCCTTTCGCTTAAGAAGAGGGGAAATTTGCCAGACCGTGAGACATTCTAGTAGTTCCGCTCCAAATCACGCGTACTGTGGCAACGGGAAAAGCAGCCCTGGGACTAGTTCTGCTTAATTGTAGCTTTCAGGTGAGTGCCCGGAAGAGGGAGTAAATGTAATTTTAAAACGAGAGAGAGAGAGAGAGAGAGAGAGAGAGAGAGAGAAATACTATTTCTTTCACTATCCAATACAATGATCTAATTTACAGAGAAAGAAGTAAACTATATATTACTGTCATAATCACAGCAAAGTCAAAATACAAACAGCAATCATCACAAAATATTAATGAGTAAAAATAAAGGCAAGAAAAGTAAAATACGAGAAAACCGTGAGTCAATCGAGAAAAAAACTATTTTTTGTTGTATCAAGAAATGAGGAAAGCAACATAATTTTCAATCAGTAATTACGAGAAAACTACTTATTTTTAAGGAAATTTTTCCTTAAGGTATTTAACTTTTTTTCATGATATGATTTTATAGAACACATTTTGTTGCTTAAGGAAAAAATCTCTATCTTCAACTTCGTATTTCGAAATGTTAACTTTTTGCAATTTTCGAAAATAAAGTTTACCGGAAATGAGACTAACATCGTTTTTTTATTTTTTTTTTATTGAAGTCAGATTGGTTTGCTCGTCCTTTGATTGTACTTCTATACCACAGAGAAAATCTTTGGCCTATACTTCATAAATACGAGGGTTGGGAAGAAGTCATGGCAACTATTTGTTTCTAAGAGAAATGTTATCGATTCACACAAGTTCATTTGTAGCGTGAATGAAATGCCGCAATATGGTGAGTTTACATCAACAGATGACTCTACGTGCGTCTCTATTACCACAGCCACAAGAAATGAGTTGTCCGACTACTGCCGTGCGACATGAATGTAACGTGTTTCGAGCAGCGCTCATACTTCAAGACAGCCCTTCTCCATGGGACACATTTCCGAGAATGTCACAAGGTCTTCAGTTGCCCTTTCAATGACGCCCTTTCAAACCGGACAGTCGCGAGATGTGCATGAATGTTTCTGCGCGGAGGCGTAGCAACAAGTGACCAGCAACGCCCGTGGGTGTGCGGGGCGATGTGGCACGTGCGGTAATCGAGCATCTGCAGAGTCGTGGCTTTAGAACGGGTATGTCATGATTTTGGAATGTTGTGAACTTGTATATGCTACAATGCTTTGGCACATCAGACTAGTACGGTCTTTTCAAATACCATGATAAATACGAGAACAACAATGTTGGTGTCTCGTTAAATGCACTTAATGTAGACCTCTTCCTTTGATAAGTATATTTCATATTTTCCATCCGTACTCGTATTTTCTTTAAGAAAGTTGCCATGACTTGTACCCCAACCTTGTATAAGTTTACATAATAGTTCAAAATAATACAAGAAAGTATACATTTGTTGTACGACCACAGGCTTAAAAATCCCGCGCATTGGCGAAAAGAGGTATTCAAGAGATTGATCTGGGCTGTCCGGGTGACGCCGCGTCGAAGGCTGGGGTGCCGACGTTTCGACCAACATATCGCGGTCCTCTTCAGGGCTGTACTGCAGTAGTAGTACTGCAGGCAGTACAGCCCTGAAGAGGACCGCGATATGTCGGTCGAAACGTCGGCACCCCAGCCTTCGACGCGGCGTCACCCGGAGTAGTAGTACTGCAGGCAGTACAGCCCTGAAGAGGGCCGCGATATGTCGGTCGAAACGTCGGCACCCCAGCCTTCGACGCGGCGTCACCCGGAGTAGTAGTACTGCAGGCAGTACAGCCCTGAAGAGGACCGCGATATGTCGGTCGAAACGTCGGCACCCCAGCCTTCGACGCGGCGTCACCCGGACAGCCCAGATCATGACTCTGGCCGCGGAAGCCTACGATATTATTCAAGAGATTATAAAGTATCCCTAGGAAACGTCATTCAATAAAATAGTACGTTTTTTTCAAATGAAACTATACATATTTTTTCAGTCTATCATAAAGAGCGTAAAGAGACGAATCCAATGATATGCATAATGTCATATGTTAAATAAGGATTTTTTTAAGAAATTTTGATTCTTTTGCGACCAGTTCTTAACGGATATTTTGAATGTATCAGACCGCCACAGGTCACGCAGCGCTCCACCAGCAAGCGCGCACTCGGGGAAACGAAGGGATCTTAGTATTTCAAGATACAAAACATGTCCCAAATATTCTGAACGCTCCTATCATATCGAGGTGTCAAAGCTTCCTCGGTTCACCGTAGGAGGGGTCGGGGAGGGAAGAAACGGTCCTACGCCTACGGCGCGGCGCATACGTTGACAGCCTCTCCACGTGCGAAATACGAAGATAAGCTTAGGTAATCTCTCAGGTCAGATGGGAGATAGCTCGATGAAGGACACTACGCTCTTTATGATAGAAAAACATTATATATATATATATATATATATATATATATATATATATATATATATATATATAT
>BLKR01011733.1:0-28333 GCA_011170035.1 Teleogryllus occipitalis
AATAAATAAAAAATAATAAATAAATAAATAAATAAATAAATAAATAAATAAATAAATAAATAAATAAATAAATAAATAAATAAATAAATAAATAAATAAATAAATAAATAAATAAATAAATAAATAAATAAATAAATAAATAAAATAAAGTATACAAAATTTCACCTCACACTCAAAGTATGCAAATTTACAATTGATAGTCACAAATATAATTTTAGCTATAACATTACACGATGTACTCTACGCATGACCAGCTGCTCTTCCATTTCTCACGAACATGTGATTGCATGATTCCTCTCGTCCTGTTGGATGGGATCTTCCCGTTTCCATTCTAGCCACGCATTTCAAATATCGCAAATTTCGTAGCCTTTTGTCAGTAAAGAAGAGCTGCGATCTATTCAATATGTAGTGACCTCCACTTCTAATTTTTTTTTTGATACCTCATTTGTTTAAACCGTTCACTGGAAGCCGATTAGGACGGATATCAAAATCATTACAAGATTATTATATATGATATAGATAGAATACAGAGGAAAGCGAATACGTTTACCTATAGAACTCACGCAAAAAAGTCGTGGGAATCTCTATAAACGAGAAGAAATAAGGCGAGGCTTTGCGCTCTTTTGTAAATCGTACGTATGTCAACCAGCTTGGAAGGAAATTCAGGTTAGACTAGAAAAACCAAATTATTTCGCCCGAGGCGATCACACCCACAAAATTCGAACAAAGGAACAAAATTCAGATCTTGGCAAAAATGTTCCTCTTGTAACAGAACAATTAGAGATTGGAACAGTTTACCCGCAGCAATTTTTAAAGCTTTTCCTCTAGTGTCCGAAGTTTTAGAAATACGTTAGAACAAGATGAGAGTAATAGATATTAAATGAGTAAGTGCTGTGAAGTGCTGGTCAGTGTAATTCAAAGCAAAACAGAGTAGTGTAGTGCAGTGCAGTGAAGTTTAGTGAACGCGATCAATGAATTAAAAAAAACTAATTTAGCCAGTATTTATGTAGCTTGTATTAAATTGTTGCATCACCAACATATAATGATTGGATATCATGACAGAGTTGAAATAATTGTTATAATACTTAATATTAGTGAAAGTATGATTGTTGCATCCTCGGCTTGTACTGTACTCCTTTATTATTATTATTATTATTATTATTATTATTATTATTATTATTATTATTATTATTATTATTATTTAACTACCACCGGGTCATACCCAATTGCAGTTCAAATAAATGTATGTATGTAATGGGCAGTGCACATACTGCTGCGCATCCGATCCAACCGTCACTTTCTCATTGGGGCTAGAATCTCGTGCGCAGAAGCCACTGTGCACGGCGTTTTTTTCGGCCACGCATTCCAGGGCTGGCCGCGGTGGTTAGCGATGGTCCGTCGGCCGGGGCGGGCGGGCGGGCGGGCGGGTGGACGGGCGGCGCGGGCGGTAGGTGTGATAGAATTTCCACAGGTTTTGCCGCCGCCGCTGCTACCCACAGAGGTGCTGTTTTCCAAAGGCTCTTTTAAAGAAGCGATGGTTCACAAGGTTTACAATAGTGCGTAGCTCGTGCGTCACCCACCGATCAATTTTACTCCGTTTGCTAAAAAGCGGCAGCTGCCTGCCCGCGCCCTGTTACAATTTTCTGACCTTAACAGGTGCTCTGAGAGGAAGTTCTGGCAGAGTTTTTCTGTTCCTCGCACTCTTGATGCAATTACTTCGGCAAACTGCTTTCACGAATAATTCGACCATAAAACATTTTTAATGTGGTTTCCTTTGGCTATGGTCAGGAGCTGTGATGTTCTGGAGCAAACTTCGGGCTAAGAAAATTTCCCGCCGACCTCTTCGTACTTTTTTAGTTAACTTAAATTTATCATACAATTACGAATTTCTCTCTCGTGTTGAAGAAGAATGTTGGAATATCATTTTGATTTTTTGTTATCCCTAAAAATAAATTCACAAACTGGTTTACGTTTTAAAAAATGGCCTATGCTCTTTGAGGGACCTTCAGTATTAATGATATCCTCTAGGCTTTTATGGATGAATATACATTAAGACATTCACACTAGTTTCAAAAACAACATAATGATGTTTTTCTCTTTTAGATGATCTCCATTTTCTCAGGTAACCTTTGTGAGGTAGAAGAACTTCGAGAGTCTTAATGTAAATTATCATGTATTTTGCAACATTGTTTTACATTTAGTAATAATGTTTTATTAGTATCGTTTTGTAATATTGTACAGTATTATCATTACCTATCACATAGTAATTAAAGAACAAGATCGGGTAGGATAATTTCACAGAAATGCATGGTTCGAGGGAATGGACGAGTTTATGTCCGCTAATATCAACGATCCCGAGAAGTAAAGTGTGTTTTATGTTCAGCGACTACTATAGCTACAGCTACCATCACTCAGGTTGGATGTTTCATTCGAAATAAACAGGGATACTGAGAGATGCAATGGGTAACGATTGTGTTCTGTTGCGTTTCTCTCTTAGTATCATCTCTTCTCTCTCCGTGAGGCAAGTGGAAATTCGTATAGAAGGCATGCATGTACAGAAGGCAATAGGTCTAGAGATAGCAGTTATCGAGCAGCGCATCTCGAATAGAAAGTATACGCAAAGCCTATAAAGTGAATGATTAATAAACTAAGGTTGTGAAACCATGGACGTGCCAACCCTCTTGTTGCACACACTCTCATATGAGAGCGAAATCATGTAACGCTTACAGAATACTGATATTTTAGGACGAACATGGCTTTGCAATCTATTTCAGATTTTTAATGTCTGCAATGAACTGAATTGTAGTAATCACAATCCATTTGACACTGCATAGATTTTATAGATTACGATGCCTGCATGCTCTCTCTTCCACCTAGCATTTGTAGGTATTTTCAAACATACCTCCTCTAATATAACGGAGTAATTACTAGGAAATGAATTAGGAAAATCATTGTGCATACAATTTTATGTTGGAACTGATAATGAAAGTAAATCTGAAAAATACAAAAAAACACTATTTCAAAATAGGAATGCGAGGAAATGTAAATTAATCTATATTACCTAATCAATTATTATATTCGAGATTATTTTTATTAAAAGTATTAAGATAAGAACGGCAACCTTTGTTGTAAAACCGTATGTTGAAATAAGACGAGAACTCTTAAAAATATTAATTTGGTTAAAGACGTGCGAGAAAACTTCTCAGGTATGCAGTTCAGTTTTAACCGCTCTGGCAAACAACTTCTGTGGCCCCAGTTCGCAAGTAAAACAAGCTCCACTGGCTCTGATTTTCTTTAGACTACATGACCGTGATTGCGCTGTGGCGTCATGGAGAAAACCAAACAGACATTTACAAGTATGTACAAGTTTATTTACACGTATGTACAATAACCAACTTCTACTCCCAAACTACACACTTGTATTTCCCTGTGGATACCCCACATAACTAGGGAGGCCCCGCCTCCTCTGACGCTACTCCCGCGCCACTACCGTGACCTCGTCACCCGTGCACTAGGCATGACACGCTCCAGCCTGGGCGTAAAGTTTTGCGCATCGCGCGAGGTTTCCAGAATTAAAATCCCCGTGTGAGCTTATCGGCTCGATTTTATACCAGAGTGTAGCCGTCACGGGACCGTCCCAGGTGTAGGAGGGAGGCTCGCGTCTACCACGTGACCTTCCCGGTCAAGCTGGCGTCCCCTTTGTCTAAATGTATCCCAACGCCGGGGCGCCAAGCTATTCATGCCCGCAGGTATGCGATACTTCCGCTCCTCCTCCCACCCACGGCCGCCAACGTGACGCTACAGCGCGTACCTTGCAGGTCTATTGCGTGTAACCCTAACCTGAATACAGACCTGTACAGGGTAGGTCACGACGCGCCATCTTCCACATGAAAACTCATCCTCTCCCTCTCTCTGTTCGTCGAACTGAGATAATTCATGCTAATACCAGCCCGTGAGAAAAATTGTGTCACTGGGAGCATCTTCGCGATGCGGTTCACGAAAAGCGAAAACCTGGCTGAGTGAAACTGCCTCGGTCTCCAACGAGTAGAATCCACTTTAAACACTTCATAAATGAAAGAACATGCTGACGCTGATGCAGTAGTTCATTAATCGATTGATTGATTTATTGATTTTTTTGTGTTTCCGGGTGCGTCAACTGCTCTGGTCATTAGTCCCGTTAGTGTAGTGCATGTTTTTCTCGGGAGATGGTGCTGATCTCCACCCGCTGGATGGCGACATCCGGCGCCGACCTACCGTCGGCTAGTGGGGTTTCCCCCTAACCAGGACTCTCCAACCAGCGGGGCACCGCCCCAGCCGGGACAAGCTCTAAGCTCCCGACAGGTCTCCCGGGATATGTGGTAGTGCAGTACATGTTAGTGTATGTGTGTGTAAGGGGAGAGGATAGGACAAGGAATGGGAAGGACAGATTGCGCGCGGTCCGTGGCCCGTTTGGTAGGATACTGCTCCGACATTCGCCTGGTGCTGATCGGAGAAATCACGGAAAACTACCGATCAGAGCAGGCGGGCGCTAGAATTCTCTTCCAGACAGCGACTGAATTCGACCTACCTGAAAAGTCATTAATCGAGAATTAATGGATACACCCATGACGTATTTAAAGCGTTCACGTGTCAATAATTAAGATGACCTTACATCTTGAGAAATTCAACATTTTATCTGGGTTTTTAAGAAAAAAGTTTCATCATATAGGAGCAAATTATATCTAGTGGATTCTTGACATCACTTAGAATACGAAAATTTGTGGGAACTGTCATATACCAAGTTTCTATGTGATCGCCTCACTTAAAACATTGTATCGATTTCAACGAAACATATTTTCACACTTTTTGCCGCACACATCGACATGCGCCCTGTGCTCCAAGTATATATGTCTCTGTTTGAATTTAGAATAAATTTGAATTGTCTTTGGGTCAGACCGGCGGCTTCTACAAACACTGATAGAGCTTGCAGTGTTGTCAAGGAATGAATGCCAATTTTTTCGCGTTGCTGAAAGCTTGTTATCGCCTTACGCGCTATTGACGCTCATTGCGGAGATTTCGACATCTCATTCATAACAGCAGACTCATCTGTTTTACCAACAGCTCTGAAACTCATTTGAACACCATAAGTCATTGTGGACTCAGATCCTTGCTTCCGTAACTCTTGTGTTTTGCGTCGTTTGCGGCAGTCACTTGAATCTCCCAATTCTTTCTCGGTCGACCTGCCTTTTGTTTAGTCCATATTGGTAATTTCACAGCACCGATAAGGCTCGAAGGCAATGTCTGGGTCTCGCCCTCACGCGGCGGTGGCGGCAGTTCGTCCAACAGCTCAAGTGTTTTGCGCCAAGCGCCTCTACCGCAGCCGGCTCCATTTCCAATTCCACGGGCTGACACATCGGAGAATAAACGACGGAAACGTCCGCTCGCGGCGGAGGCCGTTGGGGGAAGGGGGGGGGGAAACTGCGGTCGCCACCGGACACCGCGACATGACCCCCCGTCTACTACTGAACTACCATCTCCCCCCTCTGTTTCCGCTCTCCATACAACCCAACCTCCCCTTCCTCTCCGTTCGTACCTCTCTCACCGTCTCTACCTTCCCCCCGTCTCAACCTTCCATCCCACTTGCTTCCGTCTGCAAGAAAACCCCCGTCCCAGTCTGCGCATCATTCTCTTCGTTGCCTATGTGCCCATCGTCCCTGCCCGCGTCTGTCTCTCCAACGTTTAGCGCCCTAGTCTCCGCCTTTCACTCTTCTCCTCCAACTCCGTCACTTCCTACTTTCCCGTCATGACTCCCATCTCCGTCACCACCCGCGAAACCCCCAACACAGATCACCAACACCGCTGCCGCCTCCACTTCCTCCACCTGCGCCTTCTCCAGAGGTCCCGCCTGCAGTTCACCTTCATCTCCTCACCACATCTCTCATTACGCCGTCACTTCTCCACCGCTTTCGCCCCTCCGCCCCACATCTCTCCCTGCGCCATTACTTCTCCACCACTCTCGCCTCAGTCCCACCCCTCCAATCCCGCCCATTTCTCCCTACGTCAACACCTCTTCCTGCTTTCGTCCCTCCTCCCCCGCACCTCTTCCTTCTTTCCCCCATCCGCCTCCACATCTCTTCCTTCTTTCGCCCCTCCTCCCCCACACATCTTCCTTCTTTCGCCCATCCGTTTCCTCATCTCTTCCTTCTTTCGCCGCTCCTCCCTCACACATCTTCCTTCTTTCTCCCCTCCGCTCCCACACCTCTTCCTGCTTTCGCCCCTCCTCCCCCGCACCTCTTCCTTCTTTCCCCCATCCGCCTCCACATCTCTTCCTTCTTTCGCCCCTCCTCCCCACACATCTTCCTTCTTTCGCCCATCCGTTTCCTCATCTCTTCCTTCTTTCCTCCGCTCCTCTCTCACACATCTTCCTTCTTTCTCCCTCCGCTCCCACACCTCTTCCTGTTTTCGCCCCTCCTCCCCCGCACCTCTTCCTTCTTTCCCGCATCCGCCTCCACATCTCTTCCTGATTTCGCCCATCCACCCCACATCTCTTCCTTCTTTCGCCCCTCCTCTCTCACACCTCTTCCTTCTTTCGCCCCTCCGCCTCCACATCCCTTCATTATTTCGCCCCTCCGCCCCCACATCTCTCTTCCCTCGCCACTATTTCTTCACAACTTCGGCCTCCACCGCGGCCCCCTCCGCGCGTCGCCTGCGGCGCAGGGCTCACGCCTCGCTACGCATGAGCCTCCTGGCCACGCGCGGCGTCGGTGGACGCGCGTTTTTGCCAAGCGCCGGCCCGTCCGCCGGGAAATAGACCTGCGCTTCACCTTGGCTGGACACCAGAGGGCGCGCGGAGGCGATGGCGAGAGATCGTGCCTGCTGAAGGAGGCGCTGTGAAAGGCATGCAGGGGGATAGCAAGCTCGAACTGCGGGTGCGGGGCGCGGATTAGATAGCTACAAGAAATTGACATTTTTCAATTTTTTCATTGCAATCGCTTGTGCGTTAATCGTCCACGCACTGAGAGCGGTAGCTCAGTGCATTAACTGATGTCACTGTAGCGCCTCTGATAGGGAGGTCCTAGGTTCCAGTCCTGACGGCGGCAGGATTTTCGACATTAGCTTTTCAGCTAGGTCGAATTCAGTCGCAGTCTGGAGGAGAATTCTAGCTGCCGACTGCTCTGATCGGTAGTTTTCCGTGGTTTCTCCGATCAACACCAGGCGAATGCCGGAGCAGTACCCTAACAAACGGGCCACGGACCGCGCGCGATCTGTCCTTCCTCTTCCTTGTCCTATCCTCTCCCCTTACACACACACTTACACTAACATGCACTACACTACCACACATGCCGGGAGACTGGTCGGGAGCTTAGAGCTTGTCTTGGCAGGGGTGGTGCCCCGCTGGTCCGACTTCAGCCAATGAGCTTCAAGCACCAATGTATGTCATAATGTTAGCGTGAATTTTAAATGCCAAAATTATCACAGTTACAAGTCATTGAAACTGAAACAGATAAGCGCGTTTTTAAATGTTACATCTTTTTTGTTATTACAATTTCCCTTTCATCGTGGTATTTTTGGTCGCCACGTTTAAAATTGTTTACTTATTATTATATCTTTATATGGTTCTTTATATTTAAAAAATGTTTCTCAACATTTCTTGCACTCCATGAAACATGGTGGCCGACGACTAGCCTTGCATTTCAAACGAAGTTGTCACATGGTTCGTGACAGAAACTGATGCTGTGCAGAACGAACAAAAATTGGTCACTGGAGGAGCCCACAAATCTCTTTCCACCACGGGAATATCGGGAGGGAAAGGATATTGTCAACGTGCGAAGGAAAGTGGCACCCTCGGATGCTGCTCCCACATAGCTGCGATCATTTAAACACACATTTGGCACACGCTAGTTACTTGGCGAAAATTGTTACACAGGTATTTTTGAGTAGAAATGTTGAAAAAAACAGAAATTTTGAGTAGACTGTTTATAAGTAAAGTGTAGTTAAGGCTATTATTGTTAGCATATTATTATTATTATTATTATTATTATTATTATTATTATTATTATTATTATTATTATTATTATTATTATTATTATTATTATGTCTTTAAATAATTTAAAGTTACATTGTTAAATAATTTTAAGATAATATTAGTAATATGTAAATTGTAGAGTTCTGCCACCAGGTTGTATATACCTACCTGCAGAATAATAAATATCTATCTATCTAAACAAATGTGTGATCCCAGTTATTGAAGAAATCCCACCCACGTGATTCATGTAAGCCTCTCTTCATTAATCTAGGAATTTTACCATTACCTTGTCTGTTTATTTACGAATCAGTTGTTTTTGTCAAAAATGACTTGCTTAAGGGCGGGAATATATTTTCAGAAAATGCCGATGTCTATTACTATAACACTCGACGTAGAAATCATATTCATCAGGTGACAGTATCAACAGTTCAATACAAAAAATTCACATGCAATACATGTACATTATTTTACAACACTTTGCCAGACGACATTAAACGATTAAATTCGATAGAAAAGTTTAAATCCCAAGTGAAATCGTTTCTGCTGCATAACTGTTTCTATACAATTAGAGACTATACTGAGCATCACAAGAAAAGTAACATTAATTTTAACAATGATACACACAATTCTTGTGTGTATCATGTATAATTCTTGTGTGTATGTGCACACAATTCTTTTTCCCCATAGCACGTCATACGCAGTTTCAACTGTTTTTGACGTTAAATAAATAAATAAATAAATAATGATTAATTGTCTATGATTGTTTAATTATCAATGATTAATAAATATACAACTAAGTAATTTGATTTATATTACAAACAATAGATAAATCTAAAAACAAGAGAGTTTGATAATTGTATGTCGATAATATAAATAATTTCCACTTAAAAAAACATTTTGTCAGCAAAACGTTCCAAATCATCCTGGTAAGAGAGACCTTTCAATAATTTTAATGTGTGTGTACGTATTCGGAGTTTTGGGTCGGTAATCCGACTTCGCTGGCCAGCTACCGGTGTCCCCCTTGCCTGGGCCTAGTTAAATTCCCACGCTTGGGGGAAAGAGCGACATGAAGCGAACATGACGTATTCTCTGCACCGTAACTAGCAAGATGCCCTGCTTGAGCTTTTCTGGGACGATTTTGAAGGAAATCATCAACTATCGGCCGGGAATCGAACCCGGGGACAACAGCACGGGAAGCTACTTCGCTACCCATGAGCCAACCTACAAGACTATTTTTTTTTAATTTAAAAAAATATTAACTGTTTAAACATTGTTGAGACACGGTTTTCCACTAACATTTTGGCACGAATTTCAAATGTTTACACTGAAAAAAAATAGTTTTAATTTTTGTTCTCTACTGTCCACATTGTTTAAGAATCTGAAAAAAAAATATGTTATAGAATGTTATAAGATCCATTTTGGGGGGAAACATTGAGACCGTACTCCAACGTCATCACGTCGAAAATGAATTTCAAAAATTAATTTCTTTTCTATATGAATTTGGCGTCAAAATTCGTTAACAAAAATATCTTCAAATTCAACTATATTTCTCCATTTCCGCAATTGTTTTCAGCCTAATATACGCAATAAATGCTGAGAAAAAAATAAAACATGCAAAACACGTTTCTCGTCGTATAGCTGCAACAGATTGCGCTAGGAGGCTATTTTTATTAGAGGTCTGCATTCTCCGCGATTTTGACCGACCAGCGCTCGCCCGGCCCTCTTCTCTCGACTACACGCGCTCGAGCGTCCTTCGCAGCCGGTTGGAGACTCCCGGTCGCAGGGTTCCCGGGCGAGACTCGAGCCGGTTGTACATAACCGAAAATGGCGATCTGCACCTCGCAAGACTCGGTCGGCACGTCGGAGTAAATATCGAATGCTACGTTCCAGGAAAAGGAAGGGGTATAAATTGGTTTTTTAAATTAACGACCAGTAATTTTCATTTTTCAAAATTTAATTTATAAATAAAATGTAAATGAATTTAAATATAATAAAATATTAAATAACTAAAAAATTCGTCTTCCCGACGTACTGAAGAACCTAGAGTTCTACTGCAGTTCTACCTGTGAATTCAAAGAAATAATATTCACGTTATCGAGTTAAATTCCGTTCTTTGTTATGACTAGACATCGGATGTTTAGAAAATTACATGTTTTATTCTAATGAACATTTGTAAATGTTTTTGCCGTAAATGCAAGAATTATGAAAAATTAACAGTTCTAACGAATATTCATTTTGTTTATTTTCACGTAATTGTATTTTAAGGCATACTTAATTTTCTAAGCTTTTTCTTGAAATTTAATTATATTTTCTTACAGCCTTGTTTAAAAGTTTGCGTTTAAGCCATGTTGACTTTTCCTAATCCTAGTCGTTCAGTATCAAATCTCCATTTTTTGTCTAGTTCTACACCGAGGATGTTATTTGTGTTTGAATTTCATATTCTACATCTTAAGAGACCAAGAGCTTGCCTTTTTCTCTCTTAGACAATTAGAACATTCATTTTTGTCATTTCTAGTAGTATACTAAATTACAATATTTGGTATTTTTCTATTGCTCAGGTATGTTATAAAATCATTAATTTCCCTCTATTTTTTGGTGTAAATACAAATGTTCTGTTAAATTTAGATACAAGGGCAATGAAATATGTTAGTGCTTTTCCCTTTCACTTTTGTATTTTTGTTGCCTTTTTCCTATTTATTTTTTCATTTTTGTGCTTTTCAGTTTTGTAAAATGCAGGTTTTAGTTTACCATCCGATACCTAGTAATAACATATGTGTGGAATACTTACAAAATTATGATGAATCAGTAAGATATCAACCACCTTATCTGACTCCAAGCAGGATCTTTTGCTTGACAACAAGTGCCCAGCAAGGCTAAAATTTCTTTCGCTGGCAGCACTAGTAGCAGGAATACAAAGAACTCTTCTGGCGACAACTGATAGTTTCGGAAAAGCCTCTGCGTGTTTTTTCCACCACTTCAAAATTTCCCCTTCGGCAGAATGGCATTCAGATTTAGTGAGCAAAAGGTATCTATGTAGCTCATCATGAAGGACTTGCCCATCTTCTTCGTCCTCATCCGAACTCCAGTTCAATTTGGACTTCTTAACGGGTTGTTCACTGTTTACTTCACTGTGTTCTGAAAATGTAAGGAAAACATTGGTACTGAATTCTTGTCCCCTTACAATTTGCCCAAGGCTTAGTGAGAAAAGAGTGATTACAGCGAAACTATTTACAGAAAATTCCAATATATTCAGCAAAACTTTATCAAAATGAAATGTGGAAATTTAATACTGCTAACTGAAAAGACTCTCAAAACAGCTGTTGCTACTTTAAGTTACTGATGGCAGAAACCGCACCGTTCCGGTGCTAAAAGTACTGCAGAAGTAGGTGTCAGGTAATAATCGTTCTAAATATTCGTAATATTCATTCTAAGAAGTTGCAGAAGGACACAAATACTTAGTAATTCATTTGTTTGCTAATTTATTTCTAAACAATAAATTAATAAAAAATAACCAATTTATTTCAGTGAAGTAAGCTTACCATTAACTGCCACTTCTGAGCACAATCTCCGAACTTCAGTATAAGCGACTTGCTTTTCTTCAGATGTCAATTTCCTCAAATGTCGCCTTGATGGCCACAGAACCGTGGCAACATAATGCATTTTATCTATGTAGCACTTCTCTCTTACGAAATGCGCTGCTCTCCTTTTAAGTTTTTCCAGAATCTATAAAGGATGGAAACATGCACATAATTTCATTAAAGTAATTTGTTGGCACTTTGAAAATTATCATAATGTTTGAAAATATTACTTACTTCATTGTCGCTGTCTTTTTGTTCACAATGATCCAACAGTCTTCTGTACCAGGGCAACACACGTTCAAGAGTGGTTATTTTTCCCTTTTCTAAATCTAAACTAGCTTCTCTAAAGGGAGTAAGAAAATCTATCAATATTCGCACGCATTCTTCATTAAAATTTTCTAAGAGTTTCGATTGTCTGCGGGATTCTAGAAGCTCTCGAATCTCTTGAATTTGACTTATAATGGAAATGAGCATCAACAATACACTATTCCATTGCGTTACCGCTTCTTGTCTGACGGAGTGTTCCAGTCGCGCCGAGTCACCCGACCTCTTCAAATAGCCTACTATAGCTCTTGCTGATTGTAGACAAGACAATACTTCAGGCGTTTCTTCTTCTAAAAAGTTGTCTTGAAATGTGTGTCGAAGGGCAGTCATGAGGCAGTGGTCAAAACAAGGCAAACGGTTGTAACATTCAAGTGCCTTTTTCATATTAGCTCCTTGGTCGGTAACAAAGTGACATTGTTGAAGGGTATGCCTGTCAATTTCTAGATCGAGCAATCTCTCTTCAATTTCGTGCCGAATGTTCTCTCCTGTCTTCGGCACATCTGGAAATTCATTTGTTACCAAAACTAGTGTGTCTAGGTCCCAGTCATCATTGATATAATGTGATGTCACAGTCAAAAAATGTCTCTTCTTGTAATTGTCAGTCCACAGGTCGGCGTCTAAAGCACACATCTTTTTAGCTATGGCACTTTTTAGTTTGGGAATCATTGTCGCCCGTATTTTGTTGGCCTTTTCTTTGACGTGTCTTGACACGGTGGTAGGATGTGGAAGAACGTCTTCGACATTGACTTTCCCATGTGTGGCGCCAACGTTGATGAGTGTCTGCGAATAGTTTTTGAACCCAATTTTCCCACAAGTATTAAATGGCAGTAAATCCATTCCAATCATATCTACGAATTTATCAACAACACGTTGCTTTACACTGCTCAATACTGTAAGTGCAACTTGCCGGTGATCTGATGCGCAATTGCTTTTGCAGTGCCGAATCATACCTGACGTACTTGACTGGTATGTTAGAACCGTCTCACACGTAGTACACTGTACAAACCCAGCAGGTTCCTGAGTGGCAGCATCCACTACAAGTGAGAACTTCTTCCAAGCTTCACTTTTCCCCTCTTCTGACACGTTTTTCTTTTTTAGGACTAACAAGCCGCTTCTTATTTCTTCCAAAACATTTCTCTTCCGTTCTTGACTAATACGTTTACGAACCTCAGCAACGCTTGGTTGCTCCATAACGCCGACTACACCGCTCAAAACTCAGTCGGAAACTGATTACGAATGAAAAATCCTCCGGTTTCGCGTTCGGCGAGTATGACGATTATACGAGTATGGCGGTTTTTACAGAACTGCGTTTGAAGTAAATCAGCTGTTACGGTGTCGTCCAAACGGAAGGCTCAACGCCATTATGACGTCACTGAAGTGACGTGTAAGGTTCCGATTGGACGGCTCCGTAACACTTGATCAAATTTCAAACGCAGCAATGTAAATATCGCAGTGTTATCGAAATCACTCATTAATAGACATGTCATCAGTAGCTTACCCAATGGGAGGGAGTCTAAAATTGAAACGAAAAATAATCGAGTAATTTAAAAATATTGTACTGTATGTAAATATAATACTACTCAAAACATTTTATTTCGTGAATACATGCTTTTGACGAATTTAACATTATTATGACGAATATAACATATAAGTATGTTAAATATTGTGTGTATATAATAGTTAATATATTTCGAATAGTGATAGTATTTCGAATTATTGAAATTCCTTGTGTAGGGCAGCGAGTTGAATAGGCTGATTTGAAGTGGGCGTTGTTGTTTCGCCGACGACTGAGTCGACCAATTCAGAGGCCATGGAGGCTTACATCAACTGTTTCACAACAAATTAGTATGCCCAATGACGATAAGACATTTTTACGCAAGGAAAAATAGTACCTTCTGCTTTGTTTAACATAAACGTTTTTGTCATGTACTCGTGTAATTATGGTCCAATGTTCATTGTGTTTAATATTCCACCTTATTTTCGGATTTGTAAGAAACTTAAATGACATTACCATTGGTACGAAACTAATTATTTTCACTTCACCAATATTTTTGTGCTTTTATATAGCGATGGTACTTATTTTTCCCTTCAATGATTTAGATTCATGAATAGAAAACAGAAATATCAATTTATTTTTTGTAGAGGCTGATGTTTCTACGGTATACACAGATTAGAACAATGGCAACTTATTTTTATTAAATTTAAAATATTTCCAATTTCAAAATCAGAAAGAAAAATTGTTTTTTTCAACCAATTAATCGTTCAATTGAAATTTTATTTTGTTTCGATAATAATTAATCAATTAGAGTTAACTGAAAGAGTTTTGCGATCATTACGCGTGACGACTTTAAATCCCGTAGTTGCGCCGAGCGGCGAAGCTACCGAGCGTCCGTCGCCGGTCGAGCGGTCGAGCGCTCGCCGCAGCTCGAGTCTCGGCGACGCCCGACTGTTTAGGAGATAACCGAGAGCCGAAAGACGGCCGGTCGAAATGTCTGTTGAACTGCTATCTCCTTCCCCCCGAACAAGGTCCCCCCCCTTCCGCCGGGCGTCGGCGCGGAGTGCGAGAGTCTCGAGCGGTTGTTTTCGCCAGATTGCAGACCTCTAATTTTTATCTGAATCTACGTCATTTTGTATTCTCTTTTATTTGAGCAACGCGATTATCGATTTGGTTTGGGGGCACTTTTCACTGCCTTAATTGGCTATACTCTTTAGTAGTTTTACTATAAAACTTGTTAATAATACCAAACTAATACGCATCAGAGGCCAACTACCTTTCATTTAAAGCAGAAATCAGGAAATTTGTTTAAATATAAAGCGCAAATGTCTTTTTAAAGGTTAACCCTTAGTGTTTGTGATACATAGATATTCAATATGCATGAAAAGATTGGGTTTGAAATTTCTGAATATAGAAACGTTTACTTTTATCAATATTTTTATTACTTCGAAAGCAGAACTCTTTAAAACATCACTTCTAAGACCATTTCGAAAGTGTTACACTCTCAAACATTGTTTATACAGTCAGATATGGAGGTTATGGAATGAAATCAAAACACCTTTTCCATATTGAACAAAAACTAAATGAAATTCTTAAAAAAATGCAATTTTATCACATGTTATCTCTAGGCTTTGTGTGTGAAAGAATAAAAATATGTTATTTTAGGTATTCAGAATTTGACATGCTGTATGCACTCGAAACCTTGCTGGGTCGTTGTAAAAACCGATGCGAAAATACATTCTCTACCCTCGGGCAACAGGGCCGTGAGCAATCACTGCTCGCTCACAACAAAGCAAGAGCATTTCACACAGAAGTTACGTTCACGACAGCCTGCCCTTGTCACCGCTTGCTCTTGCATCTTGCCCCAGGATCTCATCAACAGCAAATTAAATTCTGGGAGCTTACTCGCGTTCGCTAGAGCTTCCTAGATGTTTGCAGGCAAAGCGAATGCGCTTTGTGTTTTCCATTATCCATAGTAAGTGACACTTCTCAAGTTTCCAAGTTCAAACTGCAGCTTAAGCACAATTAGTTGCTAAATTTCAGGATTAGTTTAAGTGGGAAAACTGTTACTAGGAATACAATTTTAGTGAATATCAGTGGCATTTGTATCCGTTTTTTAGTAATAAATATTATTGTGAATATTAATTCTTACAGTAAATCGAATATGATAGAATTTTACAAAGCATTATTTAAAAATGGAAATAAGGGTGATATTGACCAATTGGATTGGGGTATGCAAAAATACAGAATTGGAAAGCGAGGAAAAAATGGTATACTCCTTTATTTGCAAATATATTTGATATTACAATTGTTAACAACTATACTGCAGTCTTTGAAATGGGAGTTAAAATGTACACACGGCTAGTAATGTAAATCGATAAACATTCTAAAAATGCTAAGTGTTTATTAACAAACACAAAGACTTAGATCCTTTTAATTAAATTGCAGAATATCAAAAATCAATATAGTTTCCGAATGCAATAAAATTAATCGATTTCTAAACGCTACACGTTCCTGACATCATATGACACGACATGAAGGTACCGAGAAGAGTTAAACCTTCAAAAATATAATAGAGATTCAAAAAAGTTTTTTTCTGGAATACTACGCTCCAAGAAACAGCACTTGCTCGAGGGCACATGAAGATGGTTTCAAGAGCACTGCCCCCTCCCTACGAGCAAAGGTGACGTGTGTTGGAACGCAACGTTGTTGGCATATCCTATGTGCATCAGATCACTTCTTTGCAGCTCCACACCCAATTCTAAAGTTTCCGTCTATAAATCTGTTTGATGCATGTTAGTAATTCTCCATCCAGGAAATCGTACATTAATAGAAATTGGTGTTGATTGACCCTAGTAAATCGTTCAAAACCTTCTTCCCTGCATGTATTACCTAATAGAGAGACGCGCTGCGATAGCTTAGCTCAAAGGCAACATACCGGGAGCTGTAGCTCAGTGCATCAACTGATGTCACTGCAGCGTCTCTGACCGGGAGGTCCTAGGTTCGAGTCCTCACGGCGACAGGATTTTCGACATTAGCTTTTCAGCTAGGTCGAATTCAGTCGCTGACTAGAGGAAAATTCTAGAGGCCGGCTGCTCTGATCGGTAGTTTTCTGTGGTTTCTCCGATCAACACCAGGCGAATGCCGGAGCAGTACCCTAACAAACGGACCGCGCGCGATCTTTCCTTCCTCTTCCTTGTCCTATCCTCTCCCCTTACCCACCCACTTACACTAACATGCACTACACTATCACATATTCCGGGAGACCGGTCGAGAGCTTAGAGCTTGTCCCGGCTGGGGCGGTGCCCCACTGGTGGGATAGTTCTGGTTATGGTGAAACCCTACTAGCTGACGGTAGGTCGGCGCCGGATCTCGCCATCCAGCGGGGGAAGATCACCACCATCTCCCAAGAAAAAACATGCACTACACTAACGGGACTAATGACTGAAGCAGTTGATGCGTCCGAAAACACGAAAAAAATCAATCAATCAATCAAAGGCAACATCGTCGATCATGAAAATTTGTAGTGGGAATAGCAAAGGTGGTGGATTTCGATGCTAATTACAAGTTGGATTGAATTCAAGTACTGTATGGACAAGAATTTAGGCAGCCGGTTGCTCGCAGCGGTATATTTCGTGTTTTCTTCGATCCATATAAGGCGAATGCCAGAGTAGTAGCTAGACAAACGGGCTATGGACCGAAAATGTTTTTTTGTTCCTCTTTCTTGCCTACTTTTTTCACTCACATGAACACATTCACATTCTTACATCCACTTCACTACAACACACGGGAAATTACAGCTTCTTCTGGCTGGGGCAATGCTTCTTTGGGTGCGATACCGGAGGCGGAAAACCCCGTAAGCACGACGAAGCTCGACGCCGAATCTCTCGTTCCAGCTGGGCAGGATCACCACCACTTCCCGAGATATAAAATGCACTACATCATCGCGATTATTGTCTCGCAATCAATGCTCTCAGTCATTCCTTCTAATCGACGGATGTTATTAGTTATCTATCGTATGTTAGCCCAAGGAAACCATTTTAAAATTCTTAATGAAATCTTTCGAAGCTGTAGGATTTTGAAATTTACGTTGCACGCAAAACAATGCAGCTTGAGATGGCCAATCCTCACTGAGGCTTTTTTCTCTCTCCGTCCCCCCCCCCCGGTCGCTAAGGGAGGCGAGCAATTGCATGGTTTGCCTTAAATTGCTCTCAATCTCCCCGGCAGCGAGCGGCGTTTTTCATATTTCCTTTGCGGCGCGCGCTTTGTCTCTGCGTCGTTGTTTTCGCGCCGTGATTTGCCCCGCACGACCGCCCAGCCTGCCCCTCCTCTCATTCTTGCCCCTGCCGCCCCGCGCCGCCCCCGCCCGGTGGCCATTTCTAATGGATTCCGCGTCTGTCTGTCTCAGCTTGCGTGCCTGCCTGACCTCGCTGGCTGTCGCGGCCGCCGCCCTCCCCGGTGTTTCTGCCTAGGATTTCTTGCCAGAGCATCCGGACGGCGTGGTTATTCCAAAAATCTTAGTTGTCTCATACCCGAGCTCTGGAATATTATTCTTTGGCTATCCACGACATGGGCTAAATTGTTGGACTTTGAAATATTGCACCATAAGCGCCTAATTCTGGTAATTGTTTCACTTGCATGTTCATTGTCTGAGTCCGACACAACGGCATACAGAAAAGAACTATCCTTAGCCTGTGACAACGATCTTCATTCAGTGGGTTCAGGCAGTCAGTTGTTGGTGTTGCCGCCGGGGACCGCAAGGAAGGGTGGAGAAAAATGGGGCAGTTTGGTAATATGAACAGGGAGTGGTATGAACGGTGTTGATGACGGGAAAGTGTAGGATAGATTATTTTATTTGTCAGAGGAAGTTTCCAAGCTATGTAATAAAATATTGCATACGTTTGATAGCAAGTGCTAATAATAACAACAAACTAGGTGGGGAAACTTTCACCAATTAACTCAATCAGCTGAGTTAAGTCAGAGCATCAACCCCTGCAGCGTTTCTGACCGGAAGGTCCTAGGATTTAGACCGGGAGAGGTGGCTCAGGGCATCAACTGATGCGGTGCAACTGATCAACATTGCAGGGCCTCTGACCGGCATGTCCAAGGTTCGAGTCCCGACGGTGGCAGGATTTTCGACACTAGCTGATCTGCTAGACCGAATTGATTCCCCTGTCGGGAGAATAATTCTAGAGACCGGCGGCTCTGATCGGTAGTTGTCCGTGGTTTCTTCGATCAGTTCCAGGTGAATGCCGGAGTAGTACCCTAGGAAACGGGCCACCAACTGCGCGCGATCTTTTCTTCGTCTTTCTTATCCTATCTTCACCCCTTACACACACTTACACTAACATGCACTACAATACCACACATGTTGGGAGATCGGTCGGGGGCTTAGAGCATGTTCCGGCTGGGGCGATGCCCCGCTGGTGGGAAATACCTGGTTAGGGAAAATCCCACTAGTCGACGTTAGGTCGGCGTCGGGTTTCGCCATCCTATCGGGTAAATCGCCGCCTCCTTCCGATGAAAAAACACGCACTACGCTTACGGGATGAAGTACCTCCATAGTTGGTCTGAATGACCCGAATCAATAATAATCAATCAATCAACCAATCCTAGGACTGAATTTCGACGATGTCGGATTTCCGACACAACTATAGAGGGAATTCAGCCGCAGTTCGGAGGAAAATTCTAGCGACGGAACGCATGCGATCATTCTTTCCTCGACCTTGAGTTTCTCTTCCCTAGTCGCCCACTTACAGGCACTACTGTACCATTCATCTCGAGAGACTAATCGGGAGCTTAGAGCTTGTTCAGGCTGGGGCTGTGCCCCTTGATAGAGAAAACTACGCTAACCGACGTGTACGCTGGCGTTGGATTTCACCTTCTAGCAGAAGTGGAACGTAGCCAACCCTCGAGATACAACTTGCACTTCATCTACAAGGCTAATGACCAGGATCCTGATAACATTGATGCATTCTGGACGTAGCTAATTTGTAAATGAATGTATATCACGACGTATAGGTGTTTGAAACGTATAGTTAGTTCTAAAGTCAATGTTTGTCATTTTTTGCCATTTTTCAATTTTAAGTCGTTTTCTTATATCCGTCATTGATGTCATTTTTACGAATTTTGTTTCCTTCTCGTGTTTTTTTTAGTGAATATTTCCCAATGACACACTGAAACAAATTTTTTATTGTATTATTATTATTATTATTATTATTATTATTATTATTATTATTATTATTATTATTATTATTATTATTATTATTATTATTATTATTAATTCATGACGATATTCATTACTGCAGTGGACTCTGTTTTCGAACTTTCAAACTTTCACGGATCTTTGGTAACATCCTCCACCTTTCAAAAGTGACAATTGGTCCATCCGAGCTAAGGATTATATTTCCTCCTAAAATAAAAACTTTCTATTGAATATAATTTTATAAAAATGTATTTTATTTAAAATTGTAAAGTTCATTGAATAAATAAAAATTTTCTTAAATATCTTTGAGTCTTTTTTAAAAAGGTCATTTTCCCTTCATTTGTAAGTCATTTCACACGTCATTTTCAAAGAATTTTTAGTTTATTAGAATCCGAGCCGTGATAATGACCACACAGGTTGACGTACCCGGAAACACGAAATATTGAATGAAACTCGGGATTCGGAGGCGCTGTGTGCCGGGGAGTGTTTCAAGTGGGCGTGGGTGGCGTTTCGGACGGCTGCACTGCACTCGAGCGCGGCCACGTGCGTGCAAAAAGGCGGCGGTGCGCCGTGTGCCGGGGGCGGGGGGCGGGGCGGGGGGCGCGCGCGAGCACACGTGCCGCTGCGGTCGCGCGGCGGTGGCCCGCGGCGCAAAAACGCCACCGCGCGTCCACCAGCAACGACTGCACGGCAAGGGCGATTCCTCCTCTCCGTAACCATTCAGCTCATTGTACAGGCCCTGCTGGCTTCGTGGAGCCTTCATCACTCTATCTGGCGGCTCCACGGCAAGGGCGATTCCTCCTCTCCGTAACCATTCAGCTCATTGAACAGGCCCTGCTGGCTTCGTGGAGCCTTCATCACTCTATCTGGCGGCTCCACGGCAAGGAAGATTCCTCCTCTCGGTAACCATTCAGCTCATTGTACAGGCCCTGCTGGCTTCGTGGAGCCTTTATCACTCTATCTGGCGGCTCCACGGCAAGGGCGATTCCTCCTCTCGGTAACCATTCAGCTCTGTGTACAGTCCCTGCTGGCTTCGTGGAGCCTTCATCACTCTATCTGGCGGCTCCACGGCATGGGCGATTCCTCCTCTCGGTAAACATTCAGCTCATTGAACAGGCCCTGCTGGCTTCGTTGAGCATTTATTACTCTATCTGGCGGCTCCACGGCAAGGAAGATTCCTCCTCTCGGTAACCATTCAGCTCATTGTACAGGCCCTGCTGGCTACGTGGAGCCTTTATCACTCTATCTGGCGGCTCCACGGCAAGAAAGATTCCTCCTCTCGGTAACCATTCAGCTCATTGTACAGACCCTGCTGGCTTCGTGAAGCCTTCATCACTCTATCTGTCGGCTCCACGGCAAGGGCGATTCCTCCTCTCGGTGACCATTCAGCTCATTGTACAGGCCCTGCTAGCTTCGTGGAGCATTTATCACTCTATCTGTCGGCTCCACGGCAAGGGCGATTCCTCCTGTCGGTAACCATTCAGCTCATTGAACAGGCCCTGCTGGCTTCGTGGAGCATTTATCACTCTATCTGTCGGCTCCACGGCAAGGGCGATTCCTCCTCTCGGTAACCATTCAGCTCATTGAACAGGCCCTGCTGGCTTCGTGGAGCATTTATCACTCTATCTGTCGGCTCCACGGCAAGGGCGATTCCTCCTCTCGGTAACCATTCAGCTCATTGAACAGGCCCTGCTGGCTTCGTGGAGCCTTTATCACTCTATCTGGCATCTCCACGGCTAGGGCGATTCCTCCTCTCGGTAACCATTCAGCTCATTGAACAGGCCCTGCTGGCTTCGTGGAGCATTTATCACTCTATCTGTCGGCTCCACGGCAAGGGCGATTCCTCCTCTCGGTAACCATTCAGCTCATTGAACAGGCCCTGCTGGCTTCGTGGAGCATTTATCACTCTATCTGTCGGCTCCACGGCAAGGGCGATTCCTCCTCTCGGTAACCATTCAGCTCTGTGTACAGTCCCTGCTGGCTTCGTGGAGCCTTCATCACTCTATCTGGCGGCTCCACGGCAAGGACGATTCCTCCTCTCGGTAACCACTCAGCTCTGTGTACAGTCCCTGCTGGCTTCGTGGAGCCTTTATCACTCTATCTGGCGGCTCCACGGCAAGGGCGATTCCTCCTCTCGGTAACCATTCAGCTCATTGAACAGGCCCTGCTGGCTTCGTGGAGCATTTATCACTCTATCTGTCGGCTCCACGGCAAGGGCGATTCCTCCTCTCGGTAACCATTCAGCTCATTGAACAGGCCCTGCTGGCTTCGTGGAGCATTTATCACTCTATCTGTCGGCTCCACGGCAAGGGCGATTCCTCCTCTCGGTAACCATTCAGCTCTGTGTACAGTCCCTGCTGGCTTCGTGGAGCCTTCATCACTCTATCTGGCGGCTCCACGGCAATGGCGATTCCTCCTCTCGGTAACCATTCAGCTCTGTGTACAGTCCCTGCTGGCTTCGTGGAGCCTTTATCACTATCTGGCGGCTTCACGGCAAGGAAGATTCCTCCTCTCGGTAACCATTCAGCTCATTGTACAGGCCCTGCTGGCTTCGTGGAGCCTTTATCACTCTATCTGGCGGCTCCACGGCAAGGGCGATTCCTCCTCTCGGTAACCATTCAGCTCTGTGTACAGTCCCTGCTGGCTTCGTGGAGCCTTCATCACTCTATCTGGCGGCTCCACGGCATGGGCGATTCCTCCTCTCGGTAACCATTCAGCTCATTGAACAGGCCCTGCTGGCTTCGTGGAGCATTTATTACTCTATCTGGCGGCTCCACGGCAAGGAAGATTCCTCCTCTCGGTAACCATTCAGCTCATTGTACAGGCCCTGCTGGCTTCGTGGAGCCTTTATCACTCTATCTGGCGGCTCCACGGCAAGGAAGATTCCTCCTCTCGGTAACCATTCAGCTCATTGTACAGGCCCTGCTGGCTTCGTGGAGCCTTTATCACTCTATCTGGCATCTTCACGGCTAGGGCGATTCCTCCTCTCGGTAACAATTCAGCTCATTGTACAGACCCTGCTGGCTTCGTGAAGCCTTCATCACTCTATCTGTCGGCTCCACGGCAAGGGCGATTCCTCCTCTCGGTGACCATTCAGCTCATTGTACAGGCCCTGCTTGCTTCGTGGAGCATTTATCACTCTATCTGTCGGCTCCACGGCAAGGGCGATTCCTCCTCTCGGTAACCATTCAGCTCATTGAACAGGCCCTGCTGGCTTCTTGGAGCATTTATCACTCTATCTGTCGGCTCCACGGCAAGGGCGATTCCTCCTCTCGGTAACCATTCAGCTCATTGAACAGGCCCTGCTGGCTTCGTGGAGCATTTATCACTCTATCTGGCATCTCCACGGCTAGGGCGATTCCTCCTCTCGGTAACCATTCAGCTCATTGAACAGGCCCTGCTGGCTTCGTGGAGCATTTATCACTCTATCTGTCGGCTCCACGGCAAGGGCGATTCCTCCTCTCGGGAACCATTCAGCTCATTGAACAGGCCCTGCTGGCTTCGTGGAGCATTTATCACTCTATCTGGCGGCTCCACGGCAAGGGCGATTCCTCCTCTCGGTAACCATTCAGCTCATTGAACAGGCCCTGCTGGCTTCGTAGAGCATTTATCACTCTATCTGTCGGCTCCACGGCAAGGGCGATTCCTCCTCTCGGTAACCATTCAGCTCATTGAACAGGCCCTGCTGGCTTCGTGGAGCATTTATCACTCTATCTGTCGGCTCCACGGCAAGGGCGATTCCTCCTCTCGGTAACCATTCAGCTCTGTGTACAGTCCCTGCTGGCTTCGTGGAGCCTTCATCACTCTATCTGGCGGCTCCACGGCAAGGACGATTCCTCCTCTCGGTAACCACTCAGCTCTGTGTACAGTCCCTGCTGGCTTCGTGGAGCCTTTATCACTCTATCTGGCGGCTCCACGGCAAGGGCGATTCCTCCTCTCGGTAACCATTCAGCTCATTGAACAGGCCCTGCTGGCTTCGTGGAGCATTTATCACTCTATCTGTCGGCTCCACGGCAAGGGCGATTCCTCCTCTCAGTAACCATTCAGCTCATTGAACAGGCCCTGCTGGCTTCGTGGCGCATTTATCACTCTATCTGTCGGCTCCACGGCAAGGGCGATTCCTCCTCTCGGTAACCATTCAGCTCTGTGTACAGTCCCTGCTGGCTTCGTGGAGCCTTCATCACTCTATCTGGCGGCTCCACGGCAATGGCGATTCCTCCTCTCGGTAACCATTCAGCTCTGTGTACAGTCCCTGCTGGCTTCGTGGAGCCTTTATCACTATCTGGCGGCTTCACGGCAAGGAAGATTCCTCCTCTCGGTAACCATTCAGCTCATTGTACAGGCCCTGCTGGCTTCGTGGAGCATTTATTACTCTATCTGGCGGCTCCACGGCAAGGAAGATTCCTCCTCTCGGTAACCATTCAGCTCATTGTACAGGCCCTGCTGGCTTCGTGGAGCCTTTATCACTCTATCTGGCGGCTCCACGGCAAGGAAGATTCCTCCTCTCGGTAACCATTCAGCTCATTGTACAGGCCCTGCTGGCTTCGTGGAGCCTTTATCACTCTATCTGGCATCTTCACGGCTAGGGCGATTCCTCCTCTCGGTAACAATTCAGCTCATTGTACAGACCCTGCTGGCTTCGTGAAGCCTTCATCACTCTATCTGTCGGCTCCACGGCAAGGGCGATTCCTCCTCTCGGTGACCATTCAGCTCATTGTACAGGCCCTGCTGGCTTCGTGGAGCATTTATCACTCTATCTGTCGGCTCCACGGCAAGGGCGATTCCTCCTCTCGGTAACCATTCAGCTCATTGAACAGGCCCTGCTGGCTTCTTGGAGCATTTATCACTCTATCTGTCGGCTCCACGGCAAGGGCGATTCCTCCTCTCGGTAACCATTCAGCTCATTGAACAGGCCCTGCTGGCTTCGTGGAGCATTTATCACTCTATCTGGCATCTCCACGGCTAGGGCGATTCCTCCTCTCGGTAACCATTCAGCTCATTGAACAGGCTCTGCTGGCTTCGTGGAGCATTTATCACTCTATCTGTCGGCTCCACGGCAAGGGCGATTCCTCCTCTCGGTAACCATTCAGCTCATTGAACAAGCCCTGCTGGCTTCTTGTAACATTTATCACTCTATCTGTCGGCTCCACGGAGAGGGCGATTCCTCCTCTTGGTAACCATTCAGCTCATTGAACAGGCCCTGCTGGCTTCGTGGAGCATTTATTACTCTATCTGGCGGCTCCACGGCAAGGAAGATTCCTCCTCTCGGTAACCATTCAGCTCATTGAACAGGCCCTGCTGGCTTCGTGGAGCATTTATCACTCTATCTGTCGGCTCCACGGCAAGGGCGATTCCTCCTCTCGGTAACCATTCAGCTCTGTGTACAGTCCCTGCTGGCTTCGTGGAGCCTTCATCACTCTATCTGGCGGCTCCACGGCAAGGACGATTCCTCCTCTCGGTAACCACTCAGCTCTGTGTACAGTCCCTGCTGGCTTCGTGGAGCCTTTATCACTCTATCTGGCGGCTCCACGGCAAGGGCGATTCCTCCTCTCGGTAACCATTCAGCTCATTGAACAGGCCCTGCTGGCTTCGTGGAGCATTTATCACTCTATCTGTCGGCTCCACGGCCAGGGCGATTCCTCCTCTCGGTAACCATTCAGCTCATTGAACAGGCCCTGCTGGCTTCTTGGAGCATTTATCACTCTATCTGTCGGCTCCACGGCAAGGGCGATTCCTCCTCTCGGTAACCATTCAGCTCTGTGTACAGTCCCTGCTGGCTTCGTGGAGCCTTCATCACTCTATCTGGCGGCTCCACGGCAATGGCGATTCCTCCTCTCGGTAACCATTCAGCTCTGTGTACAGTCCCTGCTGGCTTCGTGGAGCCTTTATCACTATCTGGCGGCTTCACGGCAAGGAAGATTCCTCCTCTCGGTAACCATTCAGCTCATTGTACAGGCCCTGCTGGCTTCGTGGAGCCTTTATCACTCTATCTGGCGGCTCCACGGCAAGGGCGATTCCTCCTCTCGGTAACCATTCAGCTCTGTGTACAGTCCCTGCTGGCTTCGTGGAGCCTTCATCACTGTATCTGGCGGCTCCACGGCATGGGCGATTCCTCCTCTCGGTAACCATTCAGCTCATTGAACAGGCCCTGCTGGCTTCGTGGAGCATTTATTACTCTATCTGGCGGCTCAACGGCAAGGAAGATTCCTCCTCTCGGTAACCATTCAGCTCATTGTACAGGCCCTGCTGGCTTCGTGGAGCCTTTATCACTCTATCTGGCGGCTCCACGGCAAGGAAGATTCCTCCTCTCGGTAACCATTCAGCTCATTGTACAGGCCCTGCTGGCTTCGTGGAGCCTTTATCACTCTATCTGGCATCTTCACGGCTAGGGCGATTCCTCCTCTCGGTAACAATTCAGCTCATTGTACAGACCCTGCTGGCTTCGTGAAGCCTTCATCACTCTATCTGTCGGCTCCAGGCAAGGGCGATTCCTCCTCTCGGTGACCATTCAGCTCATTGTACAGGCCCTGCTGGCTTCGTGGAGCATTTATCACTCTATCTGTCGGCTCCACGGCAAGGGCGATTCCTCCTCTCGGTAACCATTCAGCTCATTGAACAGGCTCCCAAAAACGGGCTTCTTGGAGATGATCACTCTATCTGTCGGCTCCACGGCAAGGGCGATTTCCTTCTCGGTAACCATTCAGCTCATTGAACAGGGTCCTGCTGGCTTCGTGGAGCATTTATCACTTATCTGGCATCTCCAATGGGCTAGGCGATTCCTCCTCTCGGTAACCACTCAGCTCATTGAACAGGCCCTGCTGGCTTCGTGGAGCATTTATCACTCTATCTGTCGGCTCCACGGCAAGGGCGATTCCTCCTCTCGGTAACCATTCAGCTCATTGAACAGGCCCTGCTGGCTTCTTGTAACATTTATCACTCTATCTGTCGGCTCCACGGCGAGGGCGATTCCTCCTCTTGGTAACCATTCAGCTCTGTGTACAGTCCCTGCTGGCTTCGTGGAGCCTTCATCACTCTATCTGGCGGCTCCACGGCAAGGACGATTCCTCCTCTCGGTAACCACTCAGCTCTGTGTACAGTCCCTGCTGGCTTCGTGGAGCCTTTATCACTCTATCTGGCGGCTCCACGTCAAGGGCGATTCCTCCTCTCGGTAACCATTCAGCTCATTGAACAGGCCCTGCTGGCTTCGTGGAGCATTTATCACTCTATCTGTCGGCTCCACCGCAAGGGCGATTCCTCCTCTCGGTAACCATTCAGCTCATTGAACAGGCCCTGCTGGCTTCGTGGAGCATTTATCACTCTATCTGTCGGCTCCACGGCAAGGGCGATTCCTCCTCTCGGTAACCATTCAGCTCATTGAACAGGCCCTGCTGGCTTCGTGGAGCATTTATCACTCTATCTGTCGGCTCCACGGCAAGGGCGATTCCTCCTCTCGGTAACAATTCAGCTCTGTGTACAGTCCCTGCTGGCTTCGTGATGCCTTCATCACTCTATCTGGCGGCTCCACGGCAAGGACGATTCCTCCTCTCGGTAACCATTCAGCTCTGTGTACAGTCCCTGCTGGCTTCGTGGAGCCTTTATCACTCTATCTGGCGGCTCCACGGCAAGGGCGATTCCTCCTCTCGGTGACCATTCAGCTCATTGTACAGGCCCTGCTAGCTTCGTGGAGCATTTATCACTCTATCTGTCGGCTCCACGGCAAGGGCGATTCCTCCTGTCGGTAACCATTCAGCTCATTGAACAGGCCCTGCTGGCTTCGTGGAGCATTTATCACTCTATCTGTCGGCTCCACGGCAAGCATTCTCCTCTCGGAACCATTCAGCTCTTTGCCGAACAGGCCCTGCTGGCTTCGAGCATTTATCACTCTATCTGGCGGCTCCACGGCAAGGGCGATTCCTCCTCTCGGTAACCATTCAGCCTATTGAACAGGCCTTGGCTTCGTGGAGCATTTATCACTTATCTGTCGGCTCCACGGCAAGGGCGATTCCTCCCTCTCGGTAACCATTCAGTCGCCATTGAACAGGCCCTGCTGGCTTCGTGGAGCATTTATCACTCTATCTGTCGGCTCCACGGCAAGGGCGATTCTCCTCTCGGTAACCATTCAGCTCTGTGTACAGTCCTGCCGCTTCGTGATGCCTTCATCATTTTCTATCTGGCGGCTCACGGCAAGGACGATTCCTCCTCTCGGTAACCATTCAGCTCTGTGTACAGTCCCTGCTGGCTTCGTGGAGCTTTATCACTTATCTGGCGGCCTCCACGGCAGGCGATTCCTCATTCCCGGTAACCATTCAGCTCTGTGTACAGTCCCTGCTGGCTTCGTGGAGCCTTTATCACTCTATCTGGCGGCTCCAAGGCAAGGGCGATTCCTCCTCTCGGTAACCATTCAGCTCTGTGTACAGTCCCTGCTGGCTTCGTGGAGCCTTCATCACTCTATCTGGCGGCTCCACGGCAACGGCGATTCCTCCTCTCGGTAACCATTCAGCTCTGTGTACAGTCCCTGCTGGCTTCGTGGAGCCTTCATCACTCTATCTGGCGGCTCCACGGCAAGGGCGATTCCTCGTCTCGGTAACCATTCAGCTCTGTGTACAGTCCCTGCTGGCTTCGTGGAGCCTTTATCACTCTATCTGGCGGCTCCAAGGCAAGGGCGATTCCTCCTCTCGGTAACCATTCAGCTCTGTGTACAGTCCCTGCTGGCTTCGTGGAGCCTT